>JAVJIF010021953.1:0-66202 GCA_038442645.1 Agave tequilana | reverse complement strand
CAGCGAGTTCTCCCGATCCACGCCAGCCCGTCGTCGGAGAGCGGCACGGTGGCCTTCTCCAGTACCTTGGCTACCCTCCATGCAGTCCGACAGCGAAGAGCGGCACCACAGCGTCCACAACGGCGACTCGCCCGGCAACGACCAGATTCCCGATGTGAGTGTATTCTCCTCCTCCTTTTGATTCCTCGTAGTTATGTGTATTTGATTCTATTATGATTCAATTGTGTACATGTGCATAGAGTAGAGTAGTAATTGTATACTTTGTTGTGTGAGCGAGAGGAGGCATATACATGTTTTATGGTGTGAGAGACCAGGTATCAGTATGCCCGTTTCTGGCTGACAGAGGTCTATTAGTCGACTAATACCCTTTATTAGTCGACTAATGGCCCTGTTAGTCGACTAATATATGCCACTAGTCGACTAACCCCCTTCCAGAATATGTTAAACTCTCTGTATCATTCTGCTGGTCGATTTGACATGTTTTGTAGTCGATTAATAGACTTATTAGTCGACTATACCTTACCCTCAAGTCGACTAATCATCACCCCTAGTCGACTTGCCCTCTTCTTATAGTCGACTACACTTCCCCTGGTTGACTTGTAGATGACCCTAGTCGACTACAGTTGGCCTGTCAGCTATGTGTAGTTCCTTTATTGGATGTAGACCTTACCCATGGATTTTGTATTAGTTAATGATAGATGTATATGATATCGAGGATGGATATTGGATGGAATGACTTGACTTGATCATGATAGATCTTAGATGCCTGTATATCTTATGATACCGAGTGATGGGATCTGATGTTGGACCTTAATAGAAATGTGAACTCCTGAGGATTTGGGAATCAGAGTTATATGTTTGAGTGAGAGGATTAGTACTGGATATTGTCACATGTTGGAACAACAATTATTAAATCAGATTACTAGATGTGTGATGGAACTTGATGATCATGGAACTATTGGAATCATGAGTGAATTTTGTAATGACTTTGGATTGATCTGGGACTTATGTTATTTACATTGAATGATGATCAGTAATTAAATATGACTTTACTAGTTGAGTTGTGATTTAGATTGATCTTGAGTTAGAGGTTATCCAGAATTCATATTCTTTATATCGGAGCCTGATTCGTGTTAATATGAGATTGACGTGTTGGCATTTGAGATTCATTAGATGATATGTCGTTGATATTAAGTATCAGTAGTAGCTATTCTATATTGTAGTTGATCGAGGACATATTGGTTGTGATCTTACCTTACTAAAAGATTATGACGATTGGATTGGTACATGGACTTATTCAGAGTTGGACTGAACTTGTGTTATAGATATTGGATTTAGATTCTTTATGATTAAGCCCGATCTGCATTAAGATGAGATGATATATTTCAAGTAGAGTACTTTCCAGACTTGATATTCATTTATTGGTGATGACTTGATGATGATTCATTCAGAGGTTGATGTGGACTTGTTATAATGTTAGAGACTGGATTACTTCAGTTAATAGAGAGTGAGTTATTGTGATAGTGACCTAGTTGATATCAGTGATCTTGTACTCAGGGTTACCAGATAGCAGTTATCAGTTCATTATAGATTTGATTATCTTTTGATGATAAGACAGGTGAGAATTAGTTGGATATTAGTGAGCTGAACTTGACTGGTCATGCATGATACCTAACTGATAACTTATTATTCAAGTTACTGGGAAAAGATTGTTTGACCGTAACACCCTGTACAGTCCCATTGTTCATCGTATATACGGTTACTGTTACTGTTCATGTTACTGATATTGTTCACCGTGTATATGATTACTGACTGTTACTGTACTGTTATCGTTACTGTCACCGCATTGTCCCAGTGTTATAAGTAACATGAGTATTGATTGTTTTTACTGAATAAATAATAAAGTAATTGAACAACTTACAC
Source organism: Agave tequilana (assembly GCA_038442645.1). Lineage (NCBI taxonomy): Eukaryota > Viridiplantae > Streptophyta > Magnoliopsida > Asparagales > Asparagaceae > Agave > Agave tequilana. The sequence continues at coordinate 64,279 of JAVJIF010021953.1, read as the reverse complement.
TGGGATTGGGGAAATTGATGGAGGAGACAGCGTCTGTATTTGGGTGGACCTAGGATACAGGTTGCGCAGCCGACTGAGGGTTCCACTGCAGGGTTCCTGGGGGATGACTGACATCCCATCTGTACTGTTACTGTTCCACTATTTTCACAGTGAGATTATTGTTACTGTTACTGTTACTGAGTACCTAGCGGTACGGCCTGGTTCAGCGCCAAGAAACTGAGGCCGTGGTCCCGGGTATGTACGGGACCCACCTAAAGCATGGACAAAGTCTCTTCTGTTAATTCAATAACTTAGGACCCTGATTGACACATGTAGTAGGCGTAGTATGGGATGCGTCTATTATAGGTGGTAATTGGTGTTCGCTGACATAATAAATGATAATAAACTGTTATAATGTATTGTGACTGACATTGATCACCTGACTGTGCATTTATATCACTGTGATAGACATATAACTATAACCACGACTGGATTGTATAACAACTAGTGACATGCTAGGTTACACACCATAACGTCAGTTGTTGTTTACAGTTATGTTAGCTGCCTTGTTCTATATACATGTTGTTATTCGGTGTTTATCATATTATTTAGTGCTTTCAGTTATCTGTTATTATTATGTATGCACATTGTTCTTCTGCACGAGCTTTCCCTTTTACACACACTCACCATGGTCGCGTTCTGACGACCCTGGATTTGCACGTCCAGATATTGGACGTTTTGTTTCTATCGTGCAGGTGTTCGATAAGATGGTACGCCTTGCGAGGAACTGGACGCTCTCTCTTTGATTCTGGTATTCTTGCATTTTTCATTCCTGCTATTATTCGTTATTCCTGTACATCATACTGAGCTTCCATTCTATTCCTTATTCATTTCAGATCATTGTGTAGTTATCATATGTATTATTGCAGTGATCATTGATTATTATGCTTCTGATTTATAGCTTGTTCAGGTGACATTTAGGCTTAGCGTGTATACGTGGGGTATTTTCCTTGCGTATATACGTCGCCGACTCTCGTCGCGCCTCCTTTTTCGCGTATTTTGAGAAGCGGGGCGTGACAAACCTCCCCGCGATCAGATCGCGCCCGGTGACCTCCTCACTCGAGCTCTAGTGGCGACCTCCTCACTCTGGCACCACCCTTGCTCCAGCAGCGACCTCCACTCCTCGACACAATATTATTTTTTTTTAATTTTTAAAATTTGTAATTTTTTTTGATAATTTTGAACTTTGTGATAATCAGATTCAGCGTAACTTGTGTGTTTTTTGTAATTAATGAGAAATTTTTGTTTTTTCATTTCTAATCCATGAGTTAAATTAGAATTGATTATTTGTGATTTTCATGTAATTTCCTAATGAAATTGAGGAATAGTGATGAAATTGAGATGAAATTGTTATAAATTTGTGGTGTTTGTTATTTATGATGAGTTGAAATTTGTGATAAATTTATTCTATTTGCAGACTGATTTCACAGTTTGGGGATTAAAAATTGAATGTAATGAACAAATATTAAAATAAATGGACACAAATAGTCAAAAGTGGACAGAAATTAAGCAGACAGATTTCTATTTTTGTAATTTTGTAATTTGATGTAATATTGTAATTATGAGCTAGAGGAAATTTAATGTAATTTTGATGCAATTTGAGGTAATTTAATTTGATTTTGAGATGTTTTGAGGTAATTTGATAATTTTGATCATGAATTGTTTAGAAGATGGACAGAAACAGTCACAAGGTGAGAGAAATGCCAGAGTAGGTGGACAGGATATTAGAATTAGAGGACACAAAATTAGAGCAAATGGAAAATTTTTTGTAAAGGTGGACAGAAATTTTGGAAGATGAGAAGTGTGAAAGAATATTAAATAAACAGCTTGAATTCTAGTCATAGGCTCATATAATTATTGAATTTACTATAATATATATGTTACTTATTTAATTATAAAATAAAAAGTACAAACAAATAAGTGAAAAAATAAATAAGACAATTATTAGAATAAGTGAACATAAGTTTAGAGAAAATGGGCAAAATATTGAGAAGGTAGAAAAAAATAGGTGGACAAAATATTAGAGAGGCTGAACAGAATTTTGGACAAAATGAAAAATTAAAATAAAAAGGGACAAAATATTTGAAAAGGTGGATAAAATATCGGAGAAGGTGGACAAAATCATTGATAAAGTGGATAAAATACTAGAGAGTATGTAGTAAGAATATTAGAAAACATATACAGAATATTAGAAACTCTGCATAAAATATTAGAGGAATTGGTCTCAATTTAGAGAAGGTGGACGAATTGTAGAGAATGCTGACAAAATTTGTAATATTCTAATTAAAAAGACATATTTCTATTTTGCAATTTTATAATTTGATGTAATTTAGTAATTATGAGTTAGAGTAAATTTAATGTAATTTCAAACTTTTGATACAATTTGAGGTAATTTGGATTTGTAATGATTTTGATATAATTTTGCTCTTGAATTGTCTAGAAGGTGAACATAAACAGCCACAAGATGGAGATAAACACTAGAATAGATGGACAGAATATTAGAATAAGAGGACAGAAAATTAGAAAAAATGGACAAAAAATGCTGAAGGCGGACAGAATATTAAAGAAGGTGGATAAAATTTTTTAGAAGGTGGGCAGAGTGAGAGAATGTTAAATATAATAGTTAATTTTAAGTCAATAATAGACTCATATCATATTAAATTTAGTATAATGTATACATTACATATTTAAATCATAAAACAAAAAAACTACAAACAAATAAGTGAAAAATAAATAAATTTTTTAAAATAAGTTGGACATAATATTAGAGAAAGTGGAAAAATATTAGAGAAGATAGGTAAAATATAGAGAAAGTGGACAAAAAAAATAGAGAAGCTTAACAGAATTTTGGACAAAATTGAAAAATTAAAATAGGTGTACAAAATACTAGAAAAGGGGGACAAAATATTTGAAAAGGTTGACAAATATTAGAGAAGGTGGAAAAATCATTAAGAAAGTGGATAAAATACTAGAGAGTATGTGGTTAGAATATTAAAAAAATATGGACAGAATATTAGAATATTAGAAACTCTGGATAAAATATTAGAGAAATTGGTCTCAATTTTGGAGAAGGTTGAAAAAATTGTAGAGAATTTTGACAAAATAATTCACAGCGTGGAGGAAATATTAAAGTGAACAATATATTAGAATAAGTGGACAGAAAATTAGAGAAAGTGAACATAATTGATGAAAAGGTGGACAAGATATTAAATAAGATGGATTTTTTTGAAAAGGTGGACAGAGGGAGACAAAATATTAAACAAAAAATCTTGAATTTAAGTCATTAATAAACTCATATCATTATGTAATAAGTAATAAGTAGTAGATTTTTTTTTTACATAACATGTACATTTTTAAATTAATAAAATTAAAAACAATCAAATAAGTGGAATAAATAAATAAATATTATATGTCATGAATAAATTGCTAACGAAATATAAAATTTTTTTATCGATGCGCATATATAGTGTAATGCCCCAATCCCAAAGATACGGAGACGTTATGGCGACGTACATACGCGAGGTGAAAACACGCTCACGCGTATGTTAAGCCTCAATACAGTACATACCCTCTATATAGACATGAGGTCCAGCATAAAAGCAGTACAAGAATACCTGCAGAAAGAGGTTAGCGATCATAACAGATATGAAAAATGGGAACAAATAAGATAACAGAAATAAATGACCAAGATACCTATGAATAGGCCCGATGAGGAATCCCTATGTGACTCCACGACACTATCTGATAATACGATAACTCCGATCTCCAATCTGGGCACGCAAACCCAGGGTCGTCAGAAAGCGACCTAGTGAGTGGTAAAATGAAGGAGGCAGTAATATATACTATAGTACTACAAGCACGATACTAATATATAATGATGTGGTAATAGTGATACCATATAATCATCAGTAGAAATATATAAACATGAAAGCAGTAAAAATACATAAACATGTCATCTTTTAATACCATCACTACCTAGCCGGTTATCATCGGGTCATGTCTATAGTTATGTCCAGTTTATATAATAACTAATGTTGTCTAGTGGTGACGTAATAGACATGAACATGATAGTTGTGACGTGATAGAGGTGAACATGCAGATGAGCATATGTCTGCAACAATAAAATATATGCAATGCAAAACATGCATAGTATGCCACTGTATATAGTGTAACATATACCAGGTAATGTAACAAAGTATACATGTGCATGAGTAGTAGGGCACTAAAGAAAGTGTAACAGGAAACAGGAACAATAGCAATGTATACATGTCACATGATAGCAGATAAATGATCAGGAACAGTAACAAGTACAACTAAACATGTAGCAGGCAGGTCATGTCAAAGTCATGTCATTTATACAATAGTAGCGATCAGTACCACCTGGTATTTTAATCAATCTCTACCAGTATCCCATACCACTGGCAGTTCATACTGGAGCCCGCACTCCAGTCGAACCCATCCGGACATGGCCTACGGGTACCATTATCCAAATGAGAGAGTGATCAAATAATAAGTGTCCCGACATCCACTATTGTGTATATTGTTTTATTATGTTAATTGGAAATCATGGTCGAGGAGTTCTTATCGGGTGGGTGTATCCCGTACATACCCGGGACAACGGCTTATCAGATCCCTGGCTGCTGAGACCAGGGCTAGCCCGCTAGAGCTGTAACATGTAACATGAGTAACAGATGGTAGCCAGCACTACCCCGTCCCCTGCAGTGGGACGAACAATGGATCCAGACATCCACCCGATATGATCTAATCAACCGTCAAGTCTCCCCCATACCCCAGTTAACTTTATGATCTGATATGTCAAGTATACAATGTAACAAGAACAAATACAGTACATGATACGGGTAACATGATAACTGGACCAGAGTTCTGTTGATAGTATAGAACAATATAAAGAGAAACGGGAACAATATAACATGAACAATATAACGGGAAACATGAACAATAGATGTGGAAGTCCACATATAGCATATCAACAGCTCTCATGTCCAGTATCGGGAATATCCATATCATTGTAACAGGAATCAATCATATAACATGAATACGGGAACATGAAAATAATACATGTAATATGAACGGGGAATCATATGACAAGAATAGAGAAACCATAGTGCATAGCAGTGATATGTAAACATGACATGTAGGTGTAACAGTAATATGTAACATGACATGCAGGTGTAACAGTAATATGTAAACATGACATAATATGAAATGCGGTAGTCCGTGCATTGGTCTAGCCGCGTGTACCAGTGTACATCTATGTGTATCCGTGTACATGAATCTCAGTATCTAGGTAAGAGTGAGAGGTATAACCGATATCTACATGCACTACAGTGTTTAATGTACCAGTGAGTCAGTAAGTGTGACAGTGGAATAGTGACAAGACCCCGCATAATGAAGTACGCGTGTCTTCGTGTCCATGTAGCATTAGTGTGGAACCATACTAGTTATCCATGCAGTGACGGTATCTAGTGATTCTAGAATTGATCATCTAGCTAAATGTCTCGGTTTATAACACATGCTGTTTCTCAAGTTAAGTTAGGAATTTAACAGTTCTATTATTTAACCCATAATTACGGTTTCGTAACTATAGCAATCATTCACGACTTTAATAAACATAAATAAATAAATAAATTTAGAAAAGAAAATACTCACTAACTAGCCATAGGATGGTATCTCTCTTCCCCACGATCGCAACGGATCCAGAATCGCCCGAATCGGAGTCCGGATGCTCCAGATATCGCCCGAATACTAAATCGTAACAAATAGGGTTAAATATGTAAATAAAAATAATAAATGCAAATACTGAATTGTACAAGGGGTTTTCTGTAACATTACCTGTAATGGGTTTCGGATGCGGGTTGGTGAGATAACGGGTCGGGACCCGATCCACAACCCAAACCGTTTGACTTAATTTAATGGGTATCGGGTTATTGGGTTTTTGGGTGTCAATAAACCCCAAAGAGAAATTGGGTTTCCAAATAAACCCAATAGGGTATTGGGCTTGGGATCTAACCCAAATCCACAAGGAAAAGAGGAGGGGCAGCAGCAGCAAGCTGCTGCTGCCCTCACTAGCTAGCCGGCCAGCTGGGCTGGCCGGCGGTGCCGGCGACGCCCGCCGCGGCGATCCCGGCCGCCGGCGGCGGTCGGCCAAGAGAGAGGGTGAGAGAGAGGGTGAAGGAAAGAGGGGGAAAATTAGAAATAAAAGAAGGGGAAGAAGTAGCAGCAGTGAAGAAGAAGAAGAAGAAGAAGAAAGAAAAGAAAAGAAAAGAAAAGAAGAAGGAGGGTGGTGGCGGCCTTGGGGGCTTGCGGCCGGCGGCGGCGGCAACCGGCGGCCTGGCCGCTGGCGCTGGCAAGAGCCGGTCGGCCCCCCTGTTTTGGGTCGCCCAGAGAGAGGGAGAGGGTTTAGGGATTTAATTAGAGAGAGAGGGTTAGAGAGAGAGGGTTTTGTACAGAGAGAGATTTTTGAATTAGAGAGAGAGAGGGAGATTTTTAAAGAGGAGAGAAGAATGGCGGTTGGGTTAGTCGGTGGGGGAAAGATTCAGAGAAAGGGAGAAGAGAAGGGAAAAGAAGGGAAAGAAAAAGATAAAAAAATATATTTTAATATTATAATATTGGCCCGATATTCAACCAGCTCCGAACGGTACCCAAAAATTACAGAAAATAGAGAATATTATTCTGAGATGTAAGATGAAGACGGTTTCCAGAAATTCAATTCGGTTTGCAAATTAAAATCCCGGAAGTGGCCCAATACCGGGCGACACCGGTTTGGCCGGATTTTCGATAAATTCCGAAAAAATCTTCAAAAATATCCTAACGTAGATAATACGATTCTAAGACACCTGATGAAAGCGGATTCTCAAAATTCTACTCCGTTTGTGCAATAAAAATAGTAAAGCCGGTAGTCGGCATCGGTCGACACCAACTATGGAGATTTTCCAAAATGATTCAGAAAAATTTCAGAAAATTCTGAAAAATCTAGAATATTAGAAATAATTGTTGAAACTGAAAGCAACTCAATTGGACGACCACGGAAGTCAAATCAATTTTGTACGTCGTATCGCGTACCGATACGGTGATACGTACATCAGGGAGCAGGGGGTTACATATAGCATCCATTAAGGATGAAAAAAATAGAAAATGGTGGACAGGAATATATCCTCCAAGCCAAAAAAAAAATCTCTGCAAAAAAAAAATGTCCAGCCTGAGGTGATTAGAATTTAGAGAAGAGTGGACAAAAATATAGCCTTCAAGTCGCTGCCATCAATTCCATACTTCACAAAAAGGACAAAAGTACAAAACGCATTAGAAACCGACTAAGCAAGGGTAATAAGGGTAATAAGAAAATATAATGTGCAATGTCTTATCATGTGGTAGGGACAAGGACCGGTAGTGGGTGAAAACTTGGTCAATGAGTGTTTTCACAATGTTTCAAACTGCGGGAAGTTTTTCACATGACATTCTTATTCAGGGACCTAAAGACAATTTTCCATACTTTCTTAACATTCTCTGATAGTCTTAAAGGGTTATATTTATTAGGGTAAATTACAAAAAATCTCTCTGCGTTATCATGGTTTCGTAAAAATCCCATGTTATTGAAATGAGTAAAAAAAAACCCTCCTGCATTATCAAATTCAGCAGAAAACACTTATATAATATTGTAGCATCCGACAATAAATCTTCTATTCTATTGAAACTATGAAGGACACATTTGTATTAACCAAGATATAGAAGAAGTCACCGTCAATTATCTTAAATTCGATATAAATTGTGAAATAGTGCAATGATATAATGGTGTTTTCTGCTGAGGGATAGTCCAGAGGGTTTTTTTACTATTTTCAATAGTACATAAGTAATTTATAGAAAATCATGATAATGTAAGAGATTTTCCTACAATTTAGTTTTTTATTATGTCGAAATCAATTTGAAAACATGTATATATATATATATATATATGTATGGGGTTACTGTACCTCAGCCGACAGCGAGAGAGTTTCCCAGCCGGCGGTGACTTGTCCGAATATATGCCACTATCGGTGGCAGAGTGTGGGCGCCAAAAAAATCAAAAACATCCCACCTAAAAAATCGTCAATCAAATTGACCAAAATACCCTTTTTTACTTCTAAACTTCCAAAAACTCATACACAACAAAATTTTACCTAAAATATTTATAATTTACAAAGAATTTTCTGTTGAATACATGTACAGTTATAAATTTCCTAATTCTACTACATCGAAAATATAAAGGAAAAAAATGGATCAAGATAATGAGAAAAAAACAGCAGCAGTAAAATGTAAAAACATGCGTGAAACCTATACAATTTTTATTATTTAATTTTGTGTTATTTCAGTTCACATAAAATTTAATAAAAGAAACTGAAATAATAGAAAAATGAAATTTAATGTGGGGCAGTCTACAACTCTGCATTATTATATCACATTTCCTGCTGATTTATGAGTAAAATGTCGGTCTAAATCGTATTTTGTTCTCTCTTACAGATAAATCAGGAGTTTAAGGGTAAAGGAGTAATAAGAGCTTAATTAGCCTCATTTTCGAGTAATTAAATCCGCAATTCTTGGAGACCAAGCAAGGGAACTTATAGAAGATGCATTGAATCTAAATCTTTGCACAGGTCAGACGAATATTCGGGCGAAAGTACCAGAATTGAGATATACCAGGAAGGTCCTCGAAGCAATGGGATGATCCTCGTCAAAACCAGGGAAATAATTCCCTAGTTTTGCTGCGGATCCACGACAATTTGGTGGGGTCACGCGTGGATCTTCGACACGTGACCCCATCTCGTCTTCTAGAACCACTGTATGCCTATAAAAGCCCTACAGAGACCCAAAACGAAGGGGTTTTTGATTTTAGGCTAGGGTTTCTATCTTTAGTGTAGTGTAATGTAGGTGTTCTTCCTTTCTTTTCTTTTGCATTTGTATTTCATGTTAGATCTTGTAGAAGATGGAGAAGATTACATTGGAGAAGAAAGGAGACACCTTTATATAAATTGTCACCATCTATTACATCAATATCTCTCTATCTCTCTCTGAATCTCTCAGCCCTACTACATGATATAAAAATGAAATAAAAATACAAAATACAAGAAATGAAGAACACTTCAGGCTTATTACTCTGAATACCTCCTAAAGTGTATCTGCAATCTGCCCGGAGGGAGGTCATGCAGTAGCAGGCACCGTAAGCCGACGGCAAGACTTTATTAAAAGAAGATCTCTTTGTTGACACTCTAAAAAGACAAGATTCCTAACCGACCTGAACAATGTCTAAATTGTTGACATTTACAAAAAACAAGTGACAGCAAGCTGACGACCAGTTTTCACTCATCTCCGAGGGACAAATCAGCGACTTGGATTCTACTGATCCAGTGAAGCAGACGGCAAGCCCAGATTGCCTCTGAAGAGACCTAAGCAGGTCTAAGATGCTAAGTTAGCATCACATGAGCCCGGGGGATAGCTCGTCTGAGAGGCTAAGTTTATCCAACTTCGCCTTGAAGCCGTTCGAAGCTCTATCGGAGAGCTAACTTACAGCTTCGCCTGAAGCGCTCAGTTAACTCCGCAGAGAGTTAACTTCGCTCGAAGCCGCACGCAACCACGCAGAAGGATGGTAGTTTCGCCACAGATGTTTATCCAGCTCCGCTGAAGAGCTTTCTTCTGATTTCGCCAGATGCTCTTTCCAGCTCCGCTGTGAGCTCGACGCGCAGCTTCGCTGCGGGTCTTTTATGGTCAACTTTGACCAATTAAATCTCCAGATGAGATCAAATCTATTCAAGATTAAATTTAATCGAGATCAAATTTGAGATCAAATTTGGCAGTTGTTTACTATAATCTCTTGACTCTCCTAAAACAAGTAAGAAGATCAGGGGAGATCTTTCAGTTATTTGGAAAGAATCAAAACAGATCAGGAGATTGACGCTACCTGCTATTCCTAGCTTCGCAGAAACTGATTCTAGCCTCGCAGCAAGGATACTTTTTAGATTTAAACAGACTGATTCAATCTGTTTTCAGATTTTCAAGGGACAATTATACCCCTGCTCTCCTATAAATAGCCCACTAGAGGCACAAGAAGGGAGAGGCACAGACATGCGCACAGGCAAAGAGACGCACAGAGAGAGGCGACTAAACAGAGACCTATTCTCTTACTTCCAAGAATTAAGAGAATTCAAAGAACTGCTTCTCTAATCAGGGTGCTGATACCCTAAGATCTTCCTCTTAAGGAATCTCCGGAACCAGGCAAGAAAGAATTCCCAAGTGGAGGCAGTTTTAAGAAGTAATAAGAGGGTTCTGCCAACCTTCTGTTCTTCGATTCCCCAAACCAGGCGAGAAGGGAATCCCATCGATCGCATCATCAAAGGACAAAGTAACCGCGCGCTGACCAGACACCTATCAGCACACTTCTCCAGAATCTCAAAGGAGATCTACTTGTAATCTTTTAGAATACTTGTAATTTAGCTCCTTGACCCCTTTTTATAAGTTTTCCCCTTTGCAAAATCAATGAAAAACACTTTTTTATGAGTTCCTTTGAGTGCTTTAAATACTGCCCTAGGGGACTAGCTTTAATGATTTAAAGGAGGAGACGAAGCCCTTATCTGCGCGTTATTCGCCTCCTCAGTACTCTATTTTAGCAATCCGCTATAGTCAGATTGTCATCTTTTCTTTTTATAGTATATAGTGTATCTGTTTCAGTATGCTTTCAAAGGTGTAACGGTCCCAGTATTAATTATCTTAATATCCATAATTTAATTCGGCTAACATCAGCCTACTATTTAATCTTATTTTCATCATATAGTTCATCCCAAGGTCCATCAAATAAACATATATATAAGAGTCTTCCCTGATATAATATTCTAACTCACAATGACAAATAACATCAGAGTTTACAAAAAGAATCACATTCTACAATAAGTACATACGTAATCTCAAGAGAACATTCTACAGTTCTAAGTCGGACCTTCGTCGTGCCGTGACTTGAAAATATCAATCTGTGGTGGGATGAGCTCAACAGCTCAGTGAGTGAAGTCATTCAAAATACAGTTTGTATTATACTACCATTGTACTTCAAGTATTATACAGCTGAGTAATGTCAAAAATCAGTTTTAATACTTTCTACTTGTGGTTGATACTGCAGCTTATGAATCATAAAGTCTTTCTATTATCTGATACTTCCTATATGTATTCTTCTGGGTACACATGACCAATATTTCATTAACACGCAATATCAATGATTTTGCAATACTTGACCTACTCGTTAGTCTCTTATAATCTCCTCTCCAGTTTTCAGTTTATAAAATGTTCGCATTTCATATATAGTCATGGTCACAGCACAACTCTTAGAGAGCCTAATCACAGCACGGCTCTTAAAGAGCCTAATCTTACTCACTAGATTAGTTACAGCTCAATGTTGCACCTACCCAATATACATATGACATTACACATTACTCATGATAGTATCTAATTATAACTATGTGTTCATACATGAGGAAATACGAGACACTCATATGCATATACTGGATGTCACAACAATCTATTTACCCGATGTCATAGACAACTATATGCATACACTGGATGCCATACATATTATCATCCTTAATTCGAATATCATAAACAATTATATGCATATACTGGATATCATAAACAATCATATGCATATACTAAGTATCATACCTATTAACATCCATAGATATCATAAACAATCATATCCATATACCGGATATCATAATCAATCATATGCATATACTAGGTACCATACCTATTAACATCCATAATTCAGATATCATAAATAATCATATTCATATACCGGATATCATAATCAATCATATGCATATACTAGGTACCATACCTATTAACATTCATAATTTGGGTATCATAAATAATCATATCTATATACCGGATATCAATACTCTCCTTCGATCACCTCCGACTCAACCCGAACCCTTCCTCTGACATAATAAATAACAACAATACTCCCCTTCGGTCACCTGCGGTTAAACCCGGTCCCTTCCTCCATTACAATAAATAACAGCAATACTCCCCTTCGGTCACCTCCGGTTAAACCCGGTCCCTTCCTCCAATACAATAAATAACAACAATACTCCCCTTCGGTCACCTCCGGTTAATCTCGGTCCCTTACTCCAATACAATACATGACATCATATACCTACTTATGCGCATTTCTTATCACAAAGGCATTCACATATTTACCGATGTGTCACACAGTCAAGTTCATGCGATTTCATTTCTTAATTTGTTAGTTTTAAGGAATTCTTATCATTTTAAAGAGGTACCACGCACACACACATAAAGCATTCAACTTAATGATCCCCAATATCGTACCGGTCAAGTTCTGATTCGTAGTACCAGTATTCATTTTTCCTAATTATAATACTTATTCACCCTTTTATCATTCTATTAACATTTGGGATTTATCATCATTTACCTCTTTTATCCTCAGGCAAACTGCCTATTGGTTACAACTTGATTTAATTTAGAATTTTCTCATCACTTCTGATACAAGTAATAGTTACACGACAATTCTGACATTAATAAATTATTATACTTTTGATATCATAATTATCATTTATTTCAAGTAAGGACTGGTTTTAGTACTTTTATTTGGTACAACCCAAATTTATCCCAGGTTCCACCAATACTGGTGTTAACGCTACTGACTTCTATACAGTATGTTTTGTTATTACTTACTTCTATCTTCGAGTTCCAAACTACACAGTCATTTACTAGTCAAATCATCATCTGCGTTCGCATATGAATCAAATCACACACATATATACATGCGTACACATACACATATCACTTACTAATACTGGATTACTAATCCCATGGATACGATGCTCAATCTTTCGTCTGTATCATAACTTTTAATTGTTAAGATAATTATCTAACTCTTACCGGTTAGATATAATCGGTGTCACTATAAAGATGTGACTTCCAAGCTTAATAGGAGATTCCGATGTTTTGCTAAATTAATTACAAGGATACCGAAAGTCTCTGGTGTATAGAGTAGGCATACCAAAATACTAGTTCAACGCTATCATTATTTATTTTGTTGATATGAAATTATCCATCATAATATATACTTAATGTTAAGTTGTCAGATTTACTCAATACTGACTCTAACTGATTTTCACTAGTTTAATTACTCACTTGATACTTATAAACCATCATTAGTTACCCATTATCTGATAATCATCAGACTTGATCTTATTCAGTAGTTTTTCATTAATAATCAGTAATCGCTAAAAGTATAATATCTACTAATGAGTTCTGATTCAAAGGTTTTATTTTTCCACCTCTCATCAGGTTCGATAAATCTTAGTTATTCATCCATCAAATTGCTTTTTGTTACTACTGATTAACAGCTTAATCGATATATATAAATATGTAGGCCATCGGCTGACCTTTGATGCCTCAAGTGTGCAAGTTGATACACAAAATTATGTTATGAGCATATATATATATATCATGAAACACAACAATTACGAAAACAATATTCGCAAGATCAATACTTAACATACTACATAATGTTTGAGTATCACATGTACTTGGTTTAACAATAAGCTTTTGATGTTCAATTTATTTATCAAGCATATCCGATAGTGTTAGGAATTCAGTTACTCTAATTCAGCTCATTATCAATTACTTTGATTAGTTTCATCATCATCGGTTCATGCTCATAGTTGCTAATTATCCGAAATATCTCGATCCCATCCGAGTTATCGATTTTAACAAAACCTTCAATAATTTAGCTAGTAAGCTATTTCTATCATACTGCATCAATTACATATATCCTATTTAACAGAGTTTTCTATATCACGGTTACATCGAGTTACTCAAAGATAATTTTCAAGTTTATTTGCTTAATTCAATTCTAATATCAACTTCGGTTTCTGCTTATACCAATATCAACATAGCTGATTTTATAATTATCCAATCATGATTGATGGGTCTCAAGTGATCTTTTATCTTTACTGATTTCTAAGTATCACTTATTCATTTATAAACATTCATGATCTGTAATCGATTTCCCGTTGTCACTGTTTAGTCCACTAAAGTATACTGGTGTTAACCAATTGCCATCCGATTTATATAATCTATAACTACACGTTTCATAACAATTCGAATATCGTTTGCATATAATATCAATCTTCACTTAACTAATTTCATTATTTTCTTACTAGTTATTACACATGCAATCACAGTGTTTAAAGGAATCGGGGGTAGACTATACCCGCTTAATACTTTTCAGGTTAAGTGGCACCAATATCATCACAGACAGACATATAATATTAACCAATAATTTATACTTAACCATTTCTATCAGAACCCAGTACTTAATTATTCAGTTCTTATTTCTAATAAATACTCGCAACATATATATAAGACTCAGAAATTTACAAACACATAACTCATATAGTATTTGTCGGTGTTCATCCATACAATACACTTACAGGCGCTTAATGGTCATGTCTATATGAGTTATAAATGGCAAGACACAACTTGACATCAATGTTCTCACACACATATACGTAACATATCCGTGATTCATTATTTGGATACCCTATTTGGATTTCGGTTCCATAACACCAATTCACTTTTACAATTATCACAATCATCTTTTTAATGATGTAATCTCTTAATTCTAATGAATCAATATTATCAATAATTTCTCAATAACAATTATTTCTAAATTGGGAAAATTAGACTTAATTAGGACTTTCACTCACCGGGTATACCGATAAATTTTGAATACCTAAGATCTTATGTAGCTCTCGTTTTCACGATCACAACAGCTCAAGAATCGTCCGAATCCGACTTCGGATGGCCAAGATATCGTTCGAAAACCAAAACCAATATAAAAGGTAGATACGTAATAACTGAAAATATTCAGGGGGCTGTTTGTAATTTTTCAAGACCTCAAAATAATTATTCAATCTCACAAGGGCTAAAATGAAATTTACCTTATTAAATGAACGGTTCGGGTGTATAACGCGTCGGGCTTAGGTTGAAACCCAAACCCGTTATGGGTTTTCTCACCCATTATGAACAGCAGCAGCAGTCGTTGTTGCTGCTGCTCTTTGCTGCGCCCGGCGCCCGGCGCGGCTCCCTTACCGACGCCGGCGCCGGCGCCGCTCCGGCGTCCCTAGCCGTCAGAGGCCCAACAGAGAGAGAGATTGAGAGAAAAAAAAGAGAAAGAGAAAAATGGGTGGGGCCTGGTGCCCCCTCCCACGCCGGCTGGCCGACGGCCAACCCCAGAGAGAGAGGATGAGAGAGAGAGAGAGTGAACGGGGGAGAGATTTTATCTCTCCGCCCACCTACTCCCACCTACTCCCCCATCACTCCCATCTACTCCTCCATTCCTCCCATACTCATCAATCAAATCTTATTTTTCTTTTCTTTTTCTTTTCTTTCTTCTTTTTCCCAATTTATTTAATACAATCAAAAATAGGTATGAACCAGTACCTGGTATTTATACGAGTATTTTATGCAGTATATACATCCGTGTATTTTCACATATTTTTCATATCAATTAATCTGGTATGATTTATAAAAACTTAAATCCATTCCGGATTTCCACAATGAATCACGGAATATTATTTAATACGGAAACAATTAATTTAAAAAAATCATAAAAATTTACGATAAATATTATTAACCCAGAGTTTACCAATCCAGGTGTTACAAAAGGAGTAAAGAAAGTGAGACCCTGGAGGGGATAACGTACGTATAGAGGGCGTCACGTTATCAACCCTCCTTGTGATGGAAGTAATCCGAAGCAAATGCAGAGTAACAACTATTCGATGGGAAGAAAGACCAACCAGTTAGAAATACACGGAAACGATATGGAGCCATCTGACGCTCGCTTTCGTCGGCGTAAGATCAATTACCCATTCCCGAATAACCCGTGGAAAGACTACGAGATCGACCTACCCACACTCTGCATCAGGAATAGACTACCACACCAATACCCGGGACCTAACCACACCTACACACAAAGGTAGCACTAACCTAAGGCCAAGGAGAGTACTTCACCCATGTCAACAACATGAGGGGGGAGTAAGCCGGGGGCAGGGTGAGAACACGTGCGCACGCGCGCGGGGTTTTTAGTTGCTTAAGTGGAAATCATATACCCTCGACGCTCCATAAGCAGGACTTAAGAGGTAGTTGTTTACTACCCTTAACGGTCAGACTTAGTCGACTTACCGAAACACTTAAGAGCTAGTCAATCGAAAAGAACCGTAGGAAGAGCTTCACGCCAACTAACGGACTTTACGACCTTACTCAATGCTAGCAACTACTGCTATACCAGACAAAGAAGACGTATATCACCCAAGCGTTGAACCGCGTGAGGCAACGACCCCGCCAGAGACCCGACTGGGCAAATTGGGAACCTCTAATCGCCATGCATAGTCATGCGAGAACTCTCAAACGATCGGAAAGGCCGTATATTGTGTTTTGTATTACAAATGTACAGTGTAAAAAAATAATGAAATACAATGGTTAATTATTTTGCAGGTATTTTATAAATCAGATATTCTCGTAACTGCTACAATTTCATGCAATTTTTAATGATTGCGACTACGGTCGGTCTTAGTACTAAAAAATTGTTTTATTCTCAGTATATATTATAAATTAGATTCAGGTCGCAGTACACATACATTCAAAACTATAATAAAAAAATATAAAACTTTCAATTTTATATCACGACTGCGACACTAGTCGCATTCCTTATTCGCATAAAAATAACAGATGAAACATGCTATCGTTCAGCACTGCGAGCACAGTCGCTGTCCTTTTTTACATGCCTTATGTAACAGAATTTTGATCGTTTTATAAAGTCTGCGTTCATAACCGCAATCATAGTATAACAAAACTTTCGATCACTGCGATCATGATCGCAGACTTAATATAATATAAATTTCAACTTTATATCACAACTGCGACACTAGTCGCATTCCTTATTCGTATAAAAATAATAGACGAAACATGCTATCGTTTAGCACTGCGACCACACTCGCTGTCCTTTTTCGCATGCCTTATGTAAAAGAATTTTGATCGTTTTACAAAGTCTGCGATCATAGTAACAAAACTTTTGATCACTGCGACCCAATGGCGGAATCAGGTATAAATTTTGGGGTGGGCTGTAATTTTTCTTAACATATACTTATGAATTATATGTATTTCTAAAAGAATAAAACAGTATTCTCCACTAAATCAGGAGTGGAACTAGTAATAAATTTGTTAAAAGAAAGCCAAAATAGAAGGGGGTCTAACACAATATCTAAAAAAGAACAAAAATAAAAATGAATTTATTACAATATTTGAAAAAATGGGCCGGGCTATAGCCGGCCCAGCCAACCTTTGGGTCCGCCTCTGCTGCGACCATCGTCGTAGACTTAATATAATATAACTTTCAATTTTATATCATGACTGCGACCCTAGTCCATTCCTTATTCGCATAGAAATAACAGACGAAACATGCTATTATTTAGCACTGCGATCACAGTCACTGTCCTTATTTGCATGCCTTATGTAACAGAATTTTGATCGTTTTACAGAGTAGATTAGCCCTGCAACCGCGAGATCAGTCCGCGTATATCACATCTTATAAAATACTATATTAATCACTCTGAAGTAATTAATATTTATCTACTGTGATACAGCAACAGTCTCGAAAAATGAGATGCAATAATATTAATCTCGATAAAGGAAAGATGTGCACCATAAGTAATCTAAATATATAGGAAAAATATTATATAAAAAGTTAATTTGTAGTTCACATAATAAACCTCTGAAAAAAGGAACTCTTTGGATTCTCCCGCCATAACTGCTTCAATTAAATATTTAATTTCTTTTTACCACTTCTTTGAATATTCAACCCTCACCTATAACAATTATTATTACTATCCATGGTGTTTCACATTATTGACCTTTTATAGTGCTTGTAGCTAATATATTATCTCATATCTAAAAACGATATTTGTGTTCTTCGTTTTCAATTTGATTTCAAAACTTTCAGAAAATAATTCATTTTTGAATCATGTTTTTCCCATCTTCTTCCTCTGAGCACTCAGATTTCAACTTCAATCATTCTCCTACCAGTCATCTTTCTTTAGGGTATTCTAGTGAATTTGATAGCAGTACGGACTTCACTCTTTTTGACTATCTCACTACATCAGATAATATTTTATTTAATCATCCTCTTCATAACGATGATGAAGTTTTCATGAGGCTTAGCGAGGAGGAACTTATTCCTCTTCCACTTCACAGAGATATGCTTGATGAAAGCATGTCCTCTGATGCTGGGGACTCGCTTTTTTGAGCATATCTTTTACAAGTTCTTCTCGATACGGGTCGGAAGAAGAGCTTGATACAGACAATTCATTCTGAAAGTTTATCAATGAACCAAAGCATCCACAAAAGGCGGAAGAAACTGAAGAGAACAGCAAGCCGGACGACGAAATAGAATATGAGAAAATAAGTGATGAACAGGAAGACAAAGAGAATGAATACGATGAATCTGCTTATGATGGTGATGACGACGAGGATTAGGATTTCCTAATCTTCTGATATTCAACGTTATTTTGTCTTCTTTTAAGAGCTTTTAATGCTCTTTTTTTGTAAGGTCTCTTTCTGACCATATTATATTATAAATAAAATTTACTTCTATCTCTAAAATGATCTTTTATATTTTTAAAATACATATAAAATATGCCGTATAGTTATTATTTCTGCATCTTATCTGCGATAATGGTCACAGTATTCAGATAATAATTACTCTGAACTAATAGAACTACAATTATAGTCGAAGTCCATGATTAACTATATTTATATATGAAGTTGTGACCACGATCGCTATTTTGTCATAAATAGTTTGATCGTTTTGCATTCAATAAAGTTAAAAATAACGAACATGGTCACAGTCTAAAATTAAACTATATAAACAGATGATACTGAGAATATAATCGCAATTCTTCAAATCAGCATATTTCACTGTATATCACAAATTAGAAAACTGCAACTGCTGTCGTTAAGTATTGAGACCATAATCGCAGTCCTTGATCGCATGCAATATAAAAAAAAATTCATAGTTTATAGGCGGTTAAGACAACAGTCACAGTGGAGAACAAATATATAAAATAATACGTAAACTGTGACTATAGTATCAGTCCTTAGTCACCGTTATTACATTTAACATAGCAAAAAAATTATCCACAACATGCTGTCGTTAAGCACTACGACCATAGTCGCAGTCCCTGTTCGCATGTAATATGTAAAAAAAAATTCATAGTTTACAGGCGGCTGAGACAATAGTCACAGTAAAGAACGAATATATAAATCATACGTAAATTGCGACTATATTAGCAGTCCTTAGTCATCGTTATTACATTTAACCTAGTAAAATAATAATCCACGACATGCTGTCGTTAACCACTGCGACCATTGTCGCAGTCCTTATTCACATGAAATATGTAAAATAATAATAATATAATTTATACGTTACATGTGAACAAGTAAACTGCGACTATGTTCGCAATCAGTAAAATTCTTACAGATCATATCATAAAAATTTACAAATTAAATAATTGCAGACTGCGACAAATGACGCTTTTAAAACTATTAAGAAATTATTTTAATGACCACTATGAGCTTAGGCGCATTCCTAAAATATATAATATCTACGTAAAAAAAATTAATAAAGAAGCATTCAAATTTATTTCTTGATTTGATGAAGTTACACTTGAAGAGACATGATTCATATTCAGTTGGTCGCAGTTATAAAAGATAATGGTGACAATATTGACAAACATCAGAAATATAAAAAAATAATAAACTATACAGATCCACTACTTTTTGCAGCAGGGTTATTAGTAATTTCAACTGTTTCAATAGACAGGTCGTCCTTTCTAGTGTGGCTAATAATGTGTCACGTCACTGCAGGCTGAGCGGGACTCTCAGCTGTCGGCTGATATACATATTTCTGTATATATATGTGTGTGTGTGTAGATATATACGTATATATATATATATATATGTAGATATATACATGTGTGTGTGTGTGTGTGTGTGTGTGTGTATGTATATATATAGTTTCTGTGTTTGATAAGCTCAACTCAAAGTTGTCCACGAATGACAAATTCTCTTTGGCTTCATATTCTTTAGCACTATGTCGATATCAAATATGTTGAGAGCTAAGAATTAATATGTAACTGAATGTTGAGACTTCGTTACATCATCAAAATGTCAGATAAAAATACATAATATGACCACCTTATTGCCAAGTGCTAATCCGAAGCTTGTTAAAATGGAGCGGGGGCTTGGTATTTTCAGCCCAAAAGGACTAAACAAGATTTTCAGGCTCATATAAGTTTGGCCTTATCCCACTTACTGCACAACATGTGAGGCTGGGGGGATTGCAAGAGGACTGAGTAACAAAGCAAGGCTCAATAGCAGACCAGACAAGAGTCTCGATTGACCGTCTGGTCAACCGAGATATTCAACTGAAGACGTCATTCGACTGACATCAGAGCAGAAAGCAGAGAGCAGAGAAGGATCCCAGTCTGTCCAGAAGATAGGGAAAGAACAGATAGTTGAGTCTCTCAACCGGTTGACTGTTAGGTAGACTGGCATTGTAGAAAAGACTCAGTCGATCGACCGCCTGGTCGATCGCCTTGTGCGTTTCAACTCAATTATGAGTTTATTTAGGATTTTATTTTTGGGTACAAATTAGACTTCGAATGATTTTATCTTTCTTTATTTTGAATTTAGATTTCATAGTTACATTGGCACTCTTTTCTAAGCCTATAAAAGGGCTTTTGTATTTTTTTATTTTGGTATTAGCTTTTGATGAATAAAATTGAATTTATCAATCCAATCGCTCGTGAATTTGAGTTATTATCTTTTGTTCGTGGATTCAAGTAAATTAGTCATGGGTTCGAGTACAATGCTCATGGATTCGAGTACTTTTCTGCCTGGAGATCTTTTCAAGATTCTTCAATGTTAGAATAAGATCTAACCGGTGTCGTTTGCTTCCCCGCTTCACATCAAGTATTGAAGTATAAATGCATCGAAGACCTTTCTGTTATGCTCAACATAAAAGGGAAGTCCAATGAGAGATGTGGTTCTAATTCTCATGTGGGGTAAGAGAGACGATGACATAGATGCTGGATCAGTCTTTGATGGATGACACTTCAAATGGTTCACCGGAGGAAACTACGGGTAGGGGACGAGATTCTGATCACGATGGCATGTGACTGTTGACACTTTAAAAAAGACAAGATTCCTGACTGGCCTGAACAATGTCTAAACTTGTTGACATTTACAAAAAATAAGTGACAGACAAGCTGACGACCAGTTCTGTACCCATCTCCGAGGGACGAATCCACAACTTGGACTCTACTGATCCAGTGAAGCAGACAGTGAGCCCAGATTGCCTTTGAAAAGACTTAAGCAGGTCTAAGATGTTAGGTTAGCTCAACACTTAGCATCACATGAGCCCAAGGGGATAGCCTTACCTGAGAAGCTAAGTTTGTCCAAATTCGCCTTGAAGCCGTTCAAAGCTCTATCAGGGAGCTAACTTACAGTTTCGCCTGAAGTGCTCAGTTAACTCCGCAGAGAGTTAGCTTCGCTTGAAGTCACACACAACTGCGCGGAGGGATGTTCGGTAGTTTCGCCACAAATGTTTATCCAACTCCACTGAAGAGCTTTCTTCTGACTTCGCCAGATGCTCCTTCCAGCTTCGTTGTAAGCTCGACGAAGTAGTCCCGCTGCGGGTCTGTTATGGTCAACCTTTGACCAATTAAATATCCAGATGAGATCAAATCTATTCAAGATCAAATCTAATCGAGATCAAATCTGAGATCAAATTTGGCAGTTGTTTACCATAATCTCTTGACTCTCCTAAAATAAGTAAGAAGATCAGGGGAGATCCTTCAGTTATTTGAAAAGAATCAAAACAGATCAGGAGATCGACGCTATGTGAAAGCTATGGACCATTACTGCTTTATGTGAAAGCTATGGACCATTCTCTTGGTGCCATGCTTACTCGAAAAGACGACAATGGTCACAAACAGGCTATTTATTATCTGAACAGGACTCTGATAGGAGCAAAATCTTGCTATAATTCTGTTGAGAAGGAGTGCTTAACTCTTGTCTTTGCCGTTCAGAAGACATGACATTATTTGGTCCGCCAAACCATACATGTTATTTCCAGAATGAATCCTTTGCGTCTTCTCATGATGAAGTCAGGATCATTGAACTCAAGATTAGCTAAATGGGCACTTCTTTTGTCTCAATACGACATGCTCTTTATCCCTTAAAAGGCAGTTAAAGGTCAGGCCCTTGCAGAGTTCTTGGCTGCTCATCCGATTTTAGAAAACTCAAAACTTCATGAAGACATTCCAGATGAAGTCTTTGAATCCAATGTAACTTCAGAGGATAAAGTTTTGAAGGTGTTCTTCAATGGAGCATCACGAATAGGCCCTAAAGGCAGGATCGTCGCCAGCGTGAGGGTTGTGTTTATCTCTCCGCAAAATCACGTCCTTCCTAGAGCGTTTTTCTGACGGATTCATGCTCCAACAATGTGATAGAATATAATGCTCTATTTATTGGTCTTCAGCTCGCCCACGAAATGGGGGTACGCTACCTTGAAGCTTACACTGATTCAAAATTGATTATCAATCAGGTTAAAGGCGAATATGAGGTGCGTCACGAGGATTTGGTACTCAATTATCACGCAGTCATCGAAATGACTAATCTGTTTGATGGTTTGTACATCGGGCACGTATCTCGATCTCAGAATACTAAGGCAGATGCTCTTGTTGCCTTGTAACGACGCTAGCCTTATCAGCCGACACCGAGTATCACCTTACAGTGGCGACTCGATACCTTATCTGCTCTAAACATATGTTAAAAATCAAAGAGGTCTATAATATCTCGACGGATCTTGAGCCAAGAGATTGGCGATTTTCTTTCATCAACTATGCTCTACATGGTCTGTTGCCAGACAGTCCTAAAGAAGCGGCATCTATCAGACGAAGGTCTCTCCGTTTTTACTATAATCCAACTCTAAAGACACTTTACCGTCGTTCATACGACGGTATCCTTCTCCGTTACCTTTCTAATTCAGAGGCACAGGAAGTGCTCAAAGAAACACACGACGGCATATGCGGAGCTCATCAGCCAGGTCCAAAACTCAAAGACAGATTGCACAAACTTGAATATTATTGGCCAACCATGATAGCCGATGCCATCCAACATGCACGAAGGTATAAAGCATGTCAAATTCATGCGGACTTCATACACCAGCCTCCGGAGTTGCTCCACCCAACTGTTGCTTCATGGCCATTTGAAGCATAGGGAATCGATGTCGTAGGGCCAATCAGCCCCTCTTCAACAAAAGGTTACCGGTTTTCTTAGTAATAACCGATTACTTTTCAAAGTGGGTAGAAGCTATAACACTGGTTGAAGTCAAAACTTCTAACGTGGTTAATTTCATCAAACACCATGTCATCCATCGATTTGGTGTACCTAGGCGGATCATCCATGATAACGGTCCCCAATTTGCAAGCCAGGTATTCTATCGGTTCTGTGATAAATACCGAATTCAGAATGTGGCTTCAACTGCTTATAATCCCGCCGCTAATGGCTTGGCGGAAGCATTCAACAAAACAATCATTAAGTTACTCAAAAAGTTCGTCTACTTGAATGGGCGAGATTGGAATGAGAACCTTAGTGAATGTCTTTGGGCCTACCGAACCACGGTTCGGACCCCGACAGGCAATACGCCTTTTTCTCTGGTATACGGGTGTGAAGCAGTCATACCATTAGAAATTCAGATGCCGTTATTGTGAGTCACTTTAATGACTAAGATCACATCAGAGGACAATGATCGGTTGCGTCTTCAATAGCTCGAAGCCCTAGATGAGAAGCAGTTATAAGCTCAGCAGCACATTGAGTTGTATCAAGCTCGGATCTCCAAAGCCTTCAATAAGAAAGTCAAACAAAGAGTCTTCCAGAAAGGAGATTTAGTTTTAGCCGTCAGACAACCAATAATCATGAAGCACAAAACCAAAGGCAAATTTCAGCCCAAATGGGAGGGACCGTTTGTAATAAAAAGAGTCTATTCAAACAGAGCATATCGCCTTATGACTTCAGATAGTGATTTACTTATGATGCCGATCAACAGCAGGTTCTTAAAGAAGTATTATCCTTGATTAAGGATCCTTCTCATGATCAAGTTAACATTACACCTCTGATCAAGACCTTCAAATCCAAGATATGCCGAAGGAGTGCCCCTCTCTTCCTCCAAATGAGATCATACGACCGTAAACCAGTATAGAGCCGACCGTATACTGGTTGTCTTAAAGAAGAATCAAGGTTACGAATACAGTAACCCAATGTCTAACACCTTTAACGGTTAAGGATAGAGGAAAATATTGGCCTTTAAACTCAACATAAGTCCTCGATAACTCATCATGCTGAGGGGAATAGCATTGCTAGCCCGACTTAAACGATAGCTGGTAAAAGCATATCAAACCCGTTGACAGCTGAGGATTTGCTAGAAATCCTAAGGGACCTGTTCCCATTTGATTCGCTCTCCAAAATCATTACCAATTTTCATCCATGGAATGATAAGACCACATATAAAGAACGACAGATCCATTCAAATTACTGCTATGTTCAAACACCTCTAACAGTAAATGAATCTCTCGGTCAAGTTAATACTACACTTCTGACCAATATCGCTCATACCGTAAATCTATTTCGCCGTTAAGTTAACATTAAACCTATGACAGTGATCTCCTCGATTTTCTCAGTGAAAACGAGATGTTTCCATGCTATGTTTGTAACGCCCCATTTCCGCAGATACGGGGACGTCACTGCGACGTATATACGTAGGTCAGGAAAGGCCCCCACGTATATACGCTAAGCAAAAGTACAACAAGAAATGATCAGAGTGCAACGCAAAGCATGGTATACACACATATATGCCAATACAAAGTACAATACAAGGTCATCACAGTATATGATAAACATTACATAATACATATGTCTTTTATCACAACTCAGTCCAAAAGAAAAAGGTACAGCAAAAATACGAAAGAGCTCACGAGTAGGATGGAGATCTCGTGAGTCAAGAGAAGTCAGGCACAAGAAGCTGAAGCTAGGATGCCCGCTCGCAAGAAGAGCTCGAGCTACGGTGGACAACTCCACCCCGATCTAGCTACAGAACCTGAATGTGCAAATCCAAAGGGTCAAGACATATAATAATAAATAAATGAAATACTGCCAAGTGGCTAAGGAACATGAATGAGGTCAGAACACAAGTATAGAATATAAGGACAGTATAATATAATAATCATGAAACGGGAAATCCAATGAAATGCTAACTACGAGCAAAAGTGATCGTATATGCTTAAGTTACTGTCCTATGGGACTAATACGTCGAAGGAATAATCCAAACAAGGAAACCCTCATAAATATACCCTTGTCTCATACCACAGCAATCCCAAGCATATAGAATCAGAGTTGCAAAACATACGACGATCAAACGGAAATGCATAACAAGAGCAACATAAATCCAATGCCGGAGCAAGTAATAGGTAAGACAGGAATACATGCAGAAAATCCTAACAGTCATCCTAATAGGAACGAGTAATAGGTCAAGTCCGGATTCATCACTGGAATCACCATAAGAAAGATAGGAGTCACAATATAACCTGAGTCATGACGGGAACTATAACATGAAACAATAAACATAACAATAATTGTATAATAAAACCATAACTGAACTTATTATTATTATTATTACTCGCCTAACTCATATGTCTAGGTATGTGTCTCGGTATCGATCCCAACTCACATACATCCACATATAAGCTATTCGAGGTTTGTTATCAGAAGTAGATGGAGGACTAACAGAGCTTTTATAGTGATAAGTGATACCCCCAACACATATATACCGGGGACCAATTGATAGGCAAATGTGGTCCAACGGTTCCCACCGCCTGGGACCGGCTAACAGGCATGATAATAGTACACGTACACCGGGGACCAAGAGTCCAACGGTTCCCACCGCCTGGGACCGGCCTGGGGCTCAAAATCCCCCATACATGAATATCACTATAAGTAAGGTATCATTCCGGTGTCCATCACTTCCTCCCATACCCAATACAAGTTGTAGCTTATTAAGGATTATCAGTTTACGGGAATAACAGGAATAAGTCATGATCAGGAATCAGGAGTACATAAGTATATATAGTCAGGTCACTGCATATAGAGCAGGAATACAGGTCACTGATCATGATACAGTATAACAGGTCAAGGTTCCCGTAAAGATGACAATCACAAGTCAAGTACTTCATGCTTGGTTTAGGTGATAGCATGACAAGGTGGTGATGTATAGCAAGCCATAAAACATAACCATGAATAAGTAGTTAACCGGGTCAATCATGTCATAACAATAGGGTCTAACAAGAGGGTAGCATGCCAGTGGGTCGAGTGATCACATATAAGATATTGTGTGATATACATGTGTTAAAAGTAAATAGATACATGACAAGGCTGTGTTAAGTAAGGCATAAGGAAACATAGATACAACTTAGGGTTCAACGACCTCGAAGGGTCTGCCACGCATGTTATAGGGTAAGGAAACTATAATAACACAGCAAGGTAAGGTACAAGAATAAAACAAGCAATTGCAATGGCCATACATAGGCATGATAAGGTGAGGTGACTAGGTGATGTGCTATAAGTAATAGGTCCTAAACACAAGGAGCATCCACACGATCTAAGCATAAGATAACCATGACATGTAGTACAATTATGAAGTATAAAACAAGATTAATATAGTATACATATATCAGGGTAGGGTCGAAAATCAAAAAGGAGAAGAGTCTGAAATCTGTCCCAGAATTTGGCCTAACGGTCGACCACCGGTCGACTGCCGGTCGACTGGGGGGTTGAACTAGCGGTCGAGTCCCGGTCGACTGCCAGTCGACCGTTCAGGAGCCGTGAGCTCCAGGTTTTGGCCGGTCGACTGCCGGTCGACTGGTCCACTTAAAATCCTAAGGCCGGTCGAGTGGCGGTCGACTGCCGGTCGACCGTCAACTCAAAACCGTGCACTCTGTGCACATCGGTAGAGTGATCGGTCGACTGCCGGTCGACCGATCCTCTGGAATAACCTGCTGTTAAGGCAGAAAATCTGATTCTGGTGGGGTTTGTTCTAATGGTTCAAAGATAGGATTTTTATTGCATGGGGGGACCTGATCTAACAATACAAGTACACTAAAGATGGATTGGTCTTGGTGATTAGAAGATTTCACATGAAAAGATTGGATTTTAGTTTAGGTGACCTAAAAATAGGATTTTTAGTGTGCAAGTGTGTATGGATCTCTACCCTAAGCATAATGTGTGTTAACTAGGTCTTGGTGAGTAATAAACTCACCTGGATGTGGTCTAATTGGGGCTTGATCCCATGGAGGAAGTGATGACTCCAAATCCACAAGTGTTGAAGCTTGAGTTGAAGGAGTTGAATCTTGGAGTTGAGGTTGAAGATGAAGTTCTTGAAGGAGCCCTAATTGAAGTCCTTGATGCCTTAGATGAGATCTTGTAGTCTTGAGGTGGAGGTGAAGAAATCAGGGTGATCTTGTAGCTAGGGTTGGAGCTAGAGGAAGAAGATGAAGAGGGTTTTGGAGAGCTCCTCTTTCTCTTGTTGAATGAGGAAGAAAATGGACCAAAGTGTAATTGAAAATATATATATAGGTTTGATGATTTGTAAAGAGGTTGTGATTTTGGTAGAGGTGAGGGGTTTTATTGCAAAAGAAAAGGGGTGAGGTGTCCTCTCCCTTGCCATGTGGCCGGCCAAGAGGAGGAGAGAGAGTTAGTGGGGTAGGTGAGATTTGTGAGTGGGAAGTGAGGTGGAAATGAAGTGGAAAAGGATTTTGTAATTTTTGGAAAAATGCCCAAAATTCAAGTATTTTGAAATGGTCTGAAAATTTAACCAAAAATCAAGAATAATATAAAAAGACCAATAGTGAAATCCGTTCGAAGAAATACTGTATAGTTTTAAAGTTAAAAATCCCGGAATCAGCAACTTACCGACTCCGATGGAATTTCCATAAAATCATAAAATCCTCAGAAAAAGATTATAGATAGAAAATATGATTCCGAGAAATAAAGTCTAAAGAATTATCACGAAATTCCTAACTGCTTGGAAGCTAAAAAAAATACTGGAATCAGTCTCCTACCGACTCCGGCGGGAAATCCATAAATTCGTAAAATCTTCAGAAAAAGTATATAAGTAAGAAATAAGATTCTAAGCAATAAAGTCTAAAGGACTAACATGAAATCCCAAACGGTTTGGGAAATAAAAATCCGGGAATCGGTCAGCGGCACTGGCCGACACGGTTTTGAAGAAATTCAATTTAATCCGAGAAAAATCCAGAAAATCACAGAAAGTCTAATAAATTGGAAAATAACATTTAAAGTTGAAATCGGTCAATTCTACATGTCAGAAATACCAAATCGAAGAATACACTATGATCGGGCCCTCGGCTCAGTCTAGGGCTGACTCCGAGTCCACGAATCCAAATCCAATATAAAATAATCGTGTAAAGAATCCATGATACAGAATAAATACAGGAAACAAATCGAGAAAATACGATCAAAAATCAGAATACGAAACTAAGTACGTATCCCAGGAACGGGGTATTACAATCTACCCACCTTACAAAAATTGCGTCCTCGCAATTTCGTTAAGGGGTAAATTGAATACAAGGGGGGACGAAGGCACGAATAAAGGCCCCATAAAACCAAAACAGGGAAGAAGATAAATACAAGAAGGACCAGAATTAACAATGATAGAATGACAATGGAAATAATATTAAGAAAGATAACGAACTCAAATACAAGGAATGGGGGAGTGGTTACCATGAAATCCTAAGGCTCTTGCTCCGGATGCTGGTCTTCCCACTCTGCTGCAACACCTGAAGCCTCTGCTGCCATGCAGTGATCTTGGCCTATGCCCTGATCTGCTCTGGCTCTCATCCCTCTTTGCTGATGATCATACCGTAGGGGTGGAAATGGAATCCTTCGATCAACAGGTTCGGGGTACCTCCTCGGTGGCTGCGCTGGAAGTGCTGGGGCTGGAAGAGCTGGTCTGACTGGTGCCACATGCCCAAACGTCCTGTGTGGGCAATCCCTTAGCTTATGCCTCCCTGATCCACACTCTAAACACAATCCCTTAGCCACTCGACAATCTCTCTTATAATGTCCGGGTCGGGTGGCAGTAATTACACACAATCTGTGACAAGGGAGGTTGGAATGGCCTCTCCATCATCGGGCCCTGAGCTGTCTTATCTGCATCCTCCTCGCCCATCAACTCAAAGGTCTCTTCTTGGCCTGATTCCTCATCTGATTCTCCTTCTTCTTCTCCAGTACACGCTCTACCTCTCTAGCTATGGTGAGAACCTCTGAGTATGTCTTCAGCTGCTGGGGCACCAGGAATACCTGTAGGTCCATCTGCAGACCCTGCTGAAATCTGCTTGCCCGTCTCTCTTCATTCGTCACCATGTACGGGGCAAAGCGGCTCAATCTCAGAAACTCCGCGGCATACTCATCCACGGATCTACTCCCCTGCCGAAGTCTGATGAATTGTTCTTCCATGTCCTTCTGAGCTGTGACGGGGAAGAATCTGCTGTAAAAACTCTTGGAGAAGGTGTCCCAAGTGACAGGCTTCTCCAGTCTGGCCTCCTCTGCCAGCCACCAAGTCCTGGCTATGTCCTTTAGCTGAATCTTGGCAACTTCCACTTGATTCTCCTGTGGAACTCCGGCTGCATTCAATAAATCTGAAGTGTCTGTCAGCCATTGCTCAGCATCTAAAGGTTTCTCTCCACCCGTGAATGTAGCTGGCTGTAGCCTCCTGAAGTCCGATATGTTCCCCGGTCTCTGACCCTTAGGTGCTGCTACCTCTTGCCGGAGAAGCTCGGTCTGCCGCTGTTGGTTACCCATCTGCTGTTGCTGGTTTTCCATCATGGTCTGGATAACCCTCAATATATCCCCATTCTCTCCCGCTGCTCCACCCGACGCTGATTCAGAGTTGCTGCGACCCGATCTCCTCTCCATCGATACTAGGAATGGATAGACTGGAAGGAGCTGGAAAAGGAAATGGGAGGATCTCAGGATATGGAGGATAGAATCAAGAAGGACCAAATGTAGAATCAAGAAGGACTAGATGACCTTGTACATTGATGTTGGCATCCGCAAATTACTGGAATTTGCTACTTGTTGTACTATGGAGGCAAGAGCCTAAGCTCTGATACCAACCTGTAACGCCCCATTTCCGCAGATACGGGGACGTCACTGCGACGTATATACGTAGGTCAGGAAAGGCCCCCACGTATATACGCTAAGCAAAAGTACAACAAGAAATGATCAGAGTGCAACGCAAAGCATGGTATACACACATATATGCCAATACAAAGTACAATACAAGGTCATCACAGTATATGATAAACATTACATAATACATATGTCTTTTATCACAACTCAGTCCAAAAGAAAAAGGTACAGCAAAAATACGAAAGAGCTCACGAGTAGGATGGAGATCTCGTGAGTCAAGAGAAGTCAGGCACAAGAAGCTGAAGCTAGGATGCCCGCTCGCAAGAAGAGCTCGAGCTACGGTGGACAACTCCACCCCGATCTAGCTACAGAACCTGAATGTGCAAATCCAAAGGGTCAAGACATATAATAATAAATAAATGAAATACTGCCAAGTGGCTAAGGAACATGAATGAGGTCAGAACACAAGTATAGAATATAAGGACAGTATAATATAATAATCATGAAACGGGAAATCCAATGAAATGCTAACTAGAGCAAAAGTGATCGTATATGCTTAAGTTACTGTCCTATGGGACTAATACGTCGAAGGAATAATCCAAACAAGGAAACCCTCATAAATATACCCTTGTCTCATACCACAGCAATCCCAAGCATATAGAATCAGAGTTGCAAAACATACGACGATCAAACGGAAATGCATAACAAGAGCAACATAAATCCAATGCCGGAGCAAGTAATAGGTAAGACAGGAATACATGCAGAAAATCCTAACAGTCATCCTAATAGGAACGAGTAATAGGTCAAGTCCGGATTCATCACTGGAATCACCATAAGAAAGATAGGAGTCACAATATAACCTGAGTCATGACGGGAACTATAACATGAAACAATAAACATAACAATAATTGTATAATAATAACCATAACTGAACTTATTATTATTATTATTACTCGCCTAACTCATATGTCTAGGTATGTGTCTCGGTATCGATCCCAACTCACATACATCCACATATAAGCTATTCGAGGTTTGTTATCAGAAGTAGATGGAGGACTAACAGAGCTTCTTATAGTGATAAGTGATACCCCCAACACATATATACCGGGGACCAATTTGATAGGCAAATGTGGTCCAACGGTTCCCACCGCCTGGGACCGGCTAACAGGCATGATAATAGTACACGTACACCGGGGACCAAGAGTCCAACGGTTCCCACCGCCTGGGACCGGCCTGGGGCTCAAAATCCCCCATACATGAATATCACTATAAGTAAGGTATCATTCCGGTGTCCATCACTTCCTCCCATACCCAATACAAGTTGTAGCTTATTAAGGATTATCAGTTTACGGGAATAACAGGAATAAGTCATGATCAGGAATCAGGAGTACATAAGTATATATAGTCAGGTCACTGCATATAGAGCAGGAATACAGGTCACTGATCATGATACAGTATAACAGGTCAAGGTTCCCGTAAAGATGACAATCACAAGTCAAGTACTTCATGCTTGGTTTAGGTGATAGCATGACAAGGTGGTGATGTATAGCAAGCCATAAAACATAACCATGAATAAGTAGTTACCGGGTCAATCATGTCATAACAATAGGGTCTAACAAGAGGGTAGCATGCCAGTGGGTCGAGTGATCACATATAAGATATTGTGTGATATACATGTGTTAAAAGTAAATAGATACATGACAAGGCTGTGTTAAAGTAAGGCATAAGGAAACATAGATACAACTTAGGGTTCAACGACCTCGAAGGGTCTGCCACGCATGTTATAGGGTAAGGAAACTATAATAACACAGCAAGGTAAGGTACAAGAATAAAACAAGCAATTGCAATGGCCATACATAGGCATGATAAGGTGAGGTGACTAGGTGATGTGCTATAAGTAATAGGTCCTAAACACAAGGAGCATCCACACGATCTAAGCATAAGATAACCATGACATGTAGTACAATTATGAAGTATAAAACAAGATTAATATAGTATACATATATCAGGGTAGGGTCGAAAATCAAAAAGGAGAAGAGTCTGAAATCTGTCCCAGAATTTGGCCTAACGGTCGACCACCGGTCGACTGCCGGTCGACTGGGGGGTTGAACTAGCGGTCGAGTCCCGGTCGACTGCCAGTCGACCGTTCAGGAGCCGTGAGCTCCAGGTTTTGGCCGGTCGACTGCCGGTCGACTGGTCCACTTAAAATCCTAAGGCCGGTCGAGTGGCGGTCGACTGCCGGTCGACCGTCAACTCAAAACCGTGCACTCTGTGCACATCGGTAGAGTGATCGGTCGACTGCCGGTCGACCGATCCTCTGGAATAACCTGCTGTTAAGGCAGAAAATCTGATTCTGGTGGGGTTTGTTCTAATGGTTCAAAGATAGGATTTTTATTGCATGGGGGGACCTGATCTAACAATACAAGTACACTAAAGATGGATTGGTCTTGGTGATTAGAAGATTTCACATGAAAAGATTGGATTTTAGTTTAGGTGACCTAAAAATAGGATTTTTAGTGTGCAAGTGTGTATGGATCTCTACCCTAAGCATAATGTGTGTTAACTAGGTCTTGGTGAGTAATAAACTCACCTGGATGTGGTCTAATTGGGGCTTGATCCCATGGAGGAAGTGATGACTCCAAATCCACAAGTGTTGAAGCTTGAGTTGAAGGAGTTGAATCTTGGAGTTGAGGTTGAAGATGAAGTTCTTGAAGGAGCCCTAATTGAAGTCCTTGATGCCTTAGATGAGATCTTGTAGTCTTGAGGTGGAGGTGAAGAAATCAGGGTGATCTTGTAGCTAGGGTTGGAGCTAGAGGAAGAAGATGAAGAGGGTTTTGGAGAGCTCCTCTTTCTCTTGTTGAATGAGGAAGAAAATGGACCAAAGTGTAATTGAAAATATATATATAGGTTTGATGATTTGTAAAGAGGTTGTGATTTTGGTAGAGGTGAGGGGTTTATTGCAAAAGAAAAGGGGTGAGGTGTCCTCTCCCTTGCCATGTGGCCGGCCAAGAGGAGGAGAGAGAGTTAGTGGGGTAGGTGAGATTTGTGAGTGGGAAGTGAGGTGGAAATGAAGTGGAAAAGGATTTTGTAATTTTTGGAAAAATGCCCAAAATTCAAGTATTTTGAAATGGTCTGAAAATTTAACCAAAAATCAAGAATAATATAAAAAGACCAATAGTGAAATCCGTTCGAAGAAATACTGTATAGTTTTAAAGTTAAAAATCCCG
The DNA here is from genome assembly GCA_038442645.1 of Agave tequilana. Classification (NCBI taxonomy): domain Eukaryota; kingdom Viridiplantae; phylum Streptophyta; class Magnoliopsida; order Asparagales; family Asparagaceae; genus Agave; species Agave tequilana. The sequence goes on along the minus strand of JAVJIF010021953.1, from coordinate 30,626 downwards.
GAATCAGCAACTTACCGACTCCGATGGAATTTCCATAAAATCATAAAATCCTCAGAAAAAGATTATAGATAGAAAATATGATTCCGAGAAATAAAGTCTAAAGAATTATCACGAAATTCCTAACTGCTTGGAAGCTAAAAAAAATACTGGAATCAGTCTCCTACCGACTCCGGCGGGAAATCCATAAATTCGTAAAATCTTCAGAAAAAGTATATAAGTAAGAAATAAGATTCTAAGCAATAAAGTCTAAAGGACTAACATGAAATCCCAAACGGTTTGGGAAATAAAAATCCGGGAATCGGTCAGCGGCACTGGCCGACACCGGTTTTGAAGAAATTCAATTTAATCCGAGAAAAATCCAGAAAATCACAGAAAGTCTAATAAATTGGAAAATAACATTTAAAGTTGAAATCGGTCAATTCTACATGTCAGAAATACCAAATCGAAGAATACACTATGATCGGGCCCTCGGCTCAGTCTAGGGCTGACTCTGAGTCCACGAATCCAAATCCAATATAAAATAATCGTGTAAAGAATCCATGATACAGAATAAATACAGGAAACAAATCGAGAAAATACGATCAAAAATCAGAATACGAAACTAAGTACGTATCCCAGGAACGGGGTATTACAATGTTTAATACTACACCTCTGGCATCCATTTGCTGTAAAGTTAACATTAAACCTATGACAGTGATCTCCTAGATTTCTCAGTGAAAACTACATCTTTCCATGCTATGTTTAACACTATACCTCTGGCATCCATTTTGCTGTTAAGTTAACATTAAACATATGACAGTGATCCTCTCGATTTTCTCAGTGAAAACGAGATCTTTCCATGCTATGTTTAACACTATGTAACGCCCCGATCCTGCGGGTACGGGGACGTCACTGCGACGTATATACGCAGGTCAGAAATACCCTCACGTATATACGCTAAGCATCAGTACAGGCAAGAATCAGAGAACGGAAGCAAGTGGTGCATTATACATTCCAACACATGAGTACAGTTACAAAGTTATCACCAGGGGTGATCCAATTTTACAATAATATTACATCACCATAATGGCGCAATTGCGAGAATACAAGGGTGTACAAGAATGAATAGTATAAAAGGCACTCACGAGTTTACTAAAGGAAAACTCGAGAGGCACACAGGGGGCCTGGAAGGATAGAGCTCTGAACGGTCTGCTGGAGATCCACGCTACCGCTGCGCTACTATGATCAGCAACAGGGAGGATCCACACGTTCCTAGCTCCGAAACCTGGACATGAGAATCCAGAGGAGTCAGAACTCCCCAGGCGAGTGGTGAGGCAAAAGCCAAGTGGCGAGCCAGGATGGGCACAAGTGTGTATACAATAATTGATATCAGGCACAGAAGACAGGAGGGTTAGAACACAAATATAGCAGGTATAAACAAGTATAACATAATCATTATAAAATGGGAAATCCGATATAAAACCTCATTACGAGCAAAACCGATTGTACAAGCTTAGGTCACGACTTCGTGAGACTAGTACATCGAAGGAATAATCCAAACAAGGAAACCCTCATCTATATACCTTTATCTCATATCATCGTAATCCAAGCGCATAGAACCAGAGTTGCAAACCACACAGTAGTCATAACAGGAGTTCATAACAAGAATAACAGGAATCATAATAAGCATGACAGGAGTTCATGACAGGAATCATAACAGGAATCAAGACAGGCATTATTGGAGTCATAACATGCATCATAACGGGAGTCATAACAGGAATCATAACAAGAATCATGACAGGCATAACTGGAGTCTTTTATTATTATTACTCGTCTGACTCATATATCTAGGTATGTGTCCTGGTGTACATCCCAACACACATACATCCATATATAAGCAAGGCGAGGGTTGTTACTGGAAGATGATGAAGAACTGATAGCTCCTCTTATAGTAGTTCCCGTACACCCGGGACCAGCTTGAGGGCCTTAAATCCCCCTAACACGCATCTTCTGAGGGCCTTAAATCCCTCTAACACGAATCGTCAGTTCAGGTAATCCACTACTATAAGCAAGGCATCATTCCGGCATCCATCACTTCCTCCCATTCCCCGTGCAAGTTGTCATTTTTTTTATGGCTTATCAATATTATCAGATTACGGGAATAACTGGTCAAGACAGGAAATGGCCCTACAGATTCAAGAGGTGGCCCCCACAGATTCAAGAGGTGGCCCCCACCGAGTATGGTGTGGCACTTTGTTCCATGTGGCACTTTGCTCTGAGGGGATGGATTCTAGAGGTGGCCCCCACAGATTCAAGAGGTGGCCCCCACCACGAGTGTGATGTGGCACTTTGCTCCATGTGGCACTTAGTTCCATTCAGGATAACAGGTCACTGTACATAGTACAGGATAACAAGGCAGGATTCCCGTAAACGTGATAATCACAAGTCGAGTAGATCATGCTGGTATCAAGTGATAGCATGACAGGATGATGATATTTGGCAGGTGATAAATAACACAATATATAATACAAGTCCCGAGGATAAGGTCCATATTCAAGAAAGTGATCAACCACAGCTGTCAGCCAAAGTTAGTTGACTAGGAATTTATGGGTAGTCGACTAATCAAGGAGTTAGTCGACTATAGACAAGGGACAAGTCGACTAGCTAGGCTGCGTTTGGGAGAGCTGCGTTTCAAGGGGAAGGTTAGTCGACTAGGGCGTTATGGGTAGTCGACTTGATAAAGCCGCGTCTGAGAGAGCCGCGTCTCAGGCAGAAAGGTTAGTCGACTTGGAAATTTTGGATAGTCGACTAGTCAAGGTCGAGTCTCAAAGGACTGCGTCTCAAGGGAGCTGCGTTAGTCGACTGGGAATAATGGATAGTCGACTAATAAAGTCCGCGTCTCAAAGATCCGCGTCTTCAGAAGAAAAGTTAGTCGACTAGGGGTGATTGCCAAGTCGACTAGGAATGCTGCGTTTCCAAGAAGGGCGCGTTTCAGAAAAGAGTTAGTCGACTGGGGGAAACATGCAGTCGACTAACAGAGTTGCGTCTCAGAAATAGGACTGCGTTTCAAAGGGGCTAGTCGACTTATGAATTGGTCAAGTCGACTAATACTGCCAAACAGTGAGCAAGACTAACTTTGGAAGTTATGGTTTGTTGATATGCAAATACAAGTTAACCAAGTCTTTGGCGAGGAAAATCACTCGCCTAAGGGTTCCTTTGCCGCGTCCAACGAAGGGAAGTTCGGCCCCAATCCAAAAGGAGGGTACCGGCCCTAAGTCTTGCCGCCGGAGAAGAACGCGGCCTCAATCCAAGAGGAGTGGCCGGTCTTCACAAGAGAGGGAGGTTGATGGTGCAAGTCTAGTTCAAGTTGCCAAAATGGGATTTTGCAAACTGTGCCACGGGGAGCGATGAGTTGGCTAGAATGAAAGAGCTCGCCGTGGAGGTGAAGATGGTATACTTGGTGGTGGCCAAGGAGATGTAGGTGGTGGTGGAGATTGTGGTGAAGTTTGGTGGTGGAGATGGGTTCTTGGTGTTAAGAGAGGAAGAAGAGGGTGATATGGATGGTTGGAGTTGGTGCCTTTGTTGTTGGAAAGGTGGAGGAGATGGAGAAGGAAGAAGTGGTGGTGTTGGTGAAGGAGATGGTGGCCAAAGGAGGGAGGAGGAGGCTCTTGGTGGCTTCTCTGTTGGTGGTTGCAGGAAACAAGGAAGAAGAAGAAGAGAAATGAAAGAGAGAGAAGGAGTGGGGTGATTTATATAGTGGGGAAGTAATGATTGCAAGTTTGACTTTGGAAGCCAAGGAATGAAACTTGCGTTTCATTGGAAGGAGATGGGCTGCGTTTCATGCAATAAAAGGGCTGCGTCCAGGCCAAAGAATTGGACGCGGGAATGAAAGCTGCATCCAGGAGGAGATGCAAAAAGGTTGCGTTTCACAAAAGGACAAAAGTCATGATGACTTGATGGAAGTGATTAGCAGCGCATTAAATGCGGCATGGGGAGGTGAGGAGAGGATCTCTGCATTAAATGCAGAATCCCAGGTAGGTGAACGCCGCGTTTGAGGAAGAAGGAAAAAAATGGGAAAAAGACAAAAGTGGAATATTGGGGCAATCTCCTCGGTATCTGGGAAAATACCAAAAACTCCGGAAAAGTCCAAAAATGAAATAGCTCGGAAAGTTTCCCAAAAATTCTCAAAAATAATAAATATTATAAAATGATTTTTGGTGAAATCGGTTTCCAAAGATTCAATCTCATTTTCCAGATAAAAATTCTGAAGTCAACCGTCAATCTCGGTATACACCGGATTGGCCGGATTTTGATAAAATCTGATAAATCTCAGAAAAAAGTATTTAGATAGAAAATATGATTTTAAGAAGTAATGTAAAAAGGCACTTTTAGAAATTCCAAATCGTTTGTAAAAAAATCCGGGTATCGGTCAACGAGACTGGCCGACACCGGTTTTGAGGATTTACAATTTAATTCAGAAAAATTCCAGAAAATTATAGAAAATCTAAAATATTGGAAAATGATGTTTAAAACTGAAATCGGTCAAATATGAATACCAGAATGTCCAAATCGAGCAATTCTCTAGGATCGGGCCCTCGGTTCAGATTAGGGCTGACTCCGAGTCCACGAATCCAAATCCAAGGCAAAACGTTCATATAAATAATTCATAATACAAAGCAAATACAAGAAGTAAATCGAAAAATACGATCGAAAAATCTGAATACGCAACTAAGTACGTATTCTGAGAGCGGGGTGTTACACACTACACCTCTGGAATATCTTTTTGTCAAGTTAACATTACACCTCTGACAAATTGCTTTACGAATTCCTACGAAGTTCCTTTTATCACGTTAACATTACACCTCTGACATATGATCTTTTATGGGACTCACTTCCTAGCTCCCAGCAAGTTTCTGAGTCCCACTAAGTCTTTAGTGGACTTTTCTAGTTGTCACGTTAACAATATACCTCTGACAATTCCTTCCAAATCTTATACAAATTTTGAACTTGGTGGCTTCTCAATCGGTTATGTCATTGCGGCCTCTGAACTGGCAGATAGCCAAGTCTCATCTTTCAGTCCGGTAAGGACTATTTCTTTGTCATTATATGACAAATTTTGAGCTTGGTGGCTTCTCAATCGGTTACGTCATTTCGACCTCTGAACCGGCAGATAGCCAAGTCTCATCTTTCAGTCCGGCAATGATTATTTCTTTGTCATCATATGATAAAATTTTGAGCTTGGTGGCTTCTCAATCGGTTATGTCATTGCGACCTCTGAACTGGCAGATAGCCAAGTCTCATATTTTAGTCCAGTAAGGACTATTTTCTCAAATGTGTGACTAATTCTCTCAGCTTATCACCACTGATTAAAGGGTTGCAATACAACTTAAAAGCAAGAATTCGGAAGATAAAATAAATTAGAAATGCAACAGGGGAGTCAAATAAAATCATTTTTTATTGATTCTAGAAAAGGGATACATGAATGCACAAATTACAAGCCACAACGGCACTTCATAGGAATTGATCTGTTCTTCAAGAGTGGCCAGCCTAGTCCTCCTCTCTTCAGCAGCCCTGATAAGTGCCTGCGACCTCAACTCGGCCTCATTAAAGCTCGCTGACTGAGCCAAGAGAGCTTCAATTTCAACCAAGGTTGCCCTCTGTGCTAGCTCCTGTCGCAAGACTTCGTCATTCTGGGCCTTAAGCTGCTCAAGCCGGCAGTCTCTTTAAGACGCACTAGTTCAGCCTTGGACAAAAGGAGATTAGCCTTCCTGATCATTTCTTGGCCTTTTTAATTTTATCCTCAGCGTCAAGAAGAGTACTGCTAGAAGCGTCTATGGCATTCTCGAGCTCTACTTTCCTTGTCTCCAAGGATTTCAAATCAGAAGAAATTGCCTTAGCAGCTTCTTGAGCGGCGAGATAGGCTTCATGCATCTGAGCAAAAAAATGCGCAAGCTGTTCGTTAACTGAAAACTCCAGATCTGAATGGTTAAGACGACGTCATTCGTCTACATCCCTCTCGAGTCTATCCACCAGAAGCTCCAATGTGGCGGCCTGGTTATCCCCTCCAAAGTCTCGGATACTGTCAATGCTTTGGGAGAGGACCACCTTTAAAGCAGAGAATGAGGTAGTCGAGCCTTTCAAGATCAAAGCAATGGATCATTTCAAACTCTTGTAAAAGCTGTCGACTAACTCAGCCACGAATTCGTTCTCGGTCTCAATTACTTCCAGCAAATGAGCAGCATCTGAAAACAGAGCTTCCACTGCCTTTACTGACGTAACTATGGAGGAAATAATAGAAGCACTGGTTGCAACAACATGAGGGGTCGTCGGTGATCTCGGAGGTGTCCTCATTGAAACCAGTACACTAACCACAACAGAAGTAGGGCTAATGACGATTTTTGAGAGAGCTGGCTCAACCACCAATGTTGGAGAAGTAGGACTGGTAATCACCTTCAGCTCCGCGCTTGGCAAGATAGGTGACACTGGTAAAACCAATGGCATCTCACTTATCGATATAGTTGGAAGTGAAATTGGTCCCATGACTACTGTTCTCTCAATCCCCTCTCCTCCGCCAGTCGACTTAGGACGATAAGTGGGCAGATCATTATACAAGACATCCAACTCAGCAGCGTCCACCGCGGTCGAAGTACTTGCTTCACCCCTGACCCCTTCGCGAAGACTGGCTGGTTCCCTCGAAGTCGATGTACCCAAAAGTGGAACACCTGTATTGTGACAAGACTTAGTTTAAGTAAGGCATAATGAATAGCAGGGGTCAAAAGGTTAAGGCATTACCGAAGGACGATGTCGCCTCAATCGCTTTTGGCAGCAATTTCTCTCCAAACCTCCTCGATGACTGCATCAGTCCCCTCAGGCTCCATTGAAAAATCTTTGGCAGAATCAACCAGAATGGCTAGCCCACCTTCACTCACCGAACCTCGGTGGTCCACCCAAAAGAGTTAGAGGCCATAGGGCTTCCTTTTGAAGTCCCAGCACCTAAAGGACCTACATCGGACGCATCACCTCCAGATTCTTCTGAGACGGCAAAATAGCCAGCCTCATCGCTTTCTCTATAAGTAAACAGGGGATCATAATGCTCCCCCTATTCTCCGGCAGCCTCAGCTCTCGAGTCTCTCACCGCCTCGGTTCCTGAGTTATGAAGTAAACAATGAGCTGTCTGGAATACATAAGAGTGTATTATAAGAACGGAGTTGATCATACCCGGGTCCGGAGCAGCTTTACTAGCAGTCTGCCCAGGAGTTGACAACCTAATGACTAATGGAGCAGGAGGAGGAGGCACTGCAGATGATTCGCCCTCTGTAATAACCGTAGGAGCGTAGCGACGAGGCTTCTTCACTACCCTCTTCCTACGAGATCCACCTTCCCGCTCTCGCTTGAAGTGGACGTCAGCATCTTCTTCCTCCACTTCTTCCACATCAACATGTTCCATGGGGCCGTGCCTACCCCACCAGAAGTAGCTGCTGGAGCCTCAGCACCTGTATCTGCTTCAAAGCGAGGACTTTCTGTATCTGAGGGTTCGCTATCATCAACAATAATGAATTCCCCGAAGCCTGAAACGCGGACCTTTTTACCCTCGCTCTTCTCAGTGACCTTCCGCTTCAGCCGCTGAGAGATCAACTTCACACCAAAGGAATTAATAGAAAATCCAGTGGGTGTAGAGTTCGAGGTTCTATACCACTGGCAGAATCCCAGGGTCATCAGAAGGTTAGGAGTCCGTAACAGCATGCACAGTCGCGCCTCAGTATAGCCAGCAATGAAGAATCGTCAAGCACGAGCCACATCGATGAGGCTCCCCATAAAGGCCAGACTGTTGTTTGGATTGCCTACATACAATTGGTCATATCCAAACTGACGGGCAAACCTACTCGGAACATAGGGCTCCAGGTAACAGATGTCCCGCTTCTATACAACAAGTGTGATGGCCGGATGCTAACCAGCCATTCGAAGATTCCCTGACTCAATGATGTCTGCTCTTTTCCTGCATCCTTGAATTCTTCGCCATAGCCTGCATCGCGAATGTAGGGGAAGCACCGAAAAAGGCTGTAGACGTCATGGCGACATAGCAGTTTGCGGACCCCAGTCACATAAGTCCGTGACCACGAACACCCCTCGAATCGCCGGAGAAGCGCCATTCGAACACCTTCTGGGGCTCCTCACCGGCTTCGATAATGGAGGGGCAGTGAAGGGCGAACCATGCCATCAAATAAGTATAGGGCAAACTAATTCTGGGGTTTGGCTCGTCACAAGGCAAGATAGTCCCCTTTTCCCGCTTCGTTGTTAGTGGCCTACAGAAAGCCTCCGTCAATGCACGAAGGCCTCTTTGAATACAGCACACCATGGCTGGAAGAATTTCAAGAGAATGTCACGTCCCACTGTTCAAAATAGAGTACATGACATGATCGGCAACCTGTACACGTCGGGTAGAACGTCCCAACGTATACACGTTAAGCCTACTGTAGATCTGTACAAGTTTTCTTATATGGTAACAACACTGTTGATATATATATGTACCAAGAGAACAAGAGTACATAACACAGTTAATACAGTACCAAAAGTACAATACAGTACACCAGAGTCCATCAACAATAATTATACAGTAACCAAAAACAGAAAACATATATACAACTTGGAAACATACTGCGAACTCAAAAAGAGATAAGCTCACGAGCTGTCCTACAGCTGCTCAGCCAAACCGTCTAGATACTCTGCGTCCTCCTCTGACGGTATAACCACGGACTCTATATCTGGGCAAACAAACCCAGGGTCTCAGATGCGACCGAGCAAGTGTACAAAGAAAAGGCAAGAAGAATAAAAATAAGAGAATGAAATATGCAGAAGGCTGAAACAAGACGTGTAATATGATAATGATAATCAAACATCAGGAAAACTACATTGTCTAGGAGGGTCTACATGTGTGATACGAGACTTAATAATCGAGGAGTTCTGATCAGGTGGGTGTATCCCGTGCATACCCGGGATCACGGCCTTTATCGAACCCCTGGCTGCTAAGACCAGGGCCCTCCGCTAAGAGGGGAACAATAATCAAGTAACGGGAGCTCATGGAGCAATACAATCGGTAGGTAGCACTACCATCCCCTACAGTGGGAGAACAATATGGATCCAGTACACCCACCTAATGAGATCTGATCAATCATCCAGTCTCCCCATCCCCCAAGTTAGTTCAGTTAAGGATGACAAGTCATGACATGAGGTAACTGAAATAAGTGACAAAAAGAGAGTAACCAAGTGTTACGGCCTGCATTCTATAGTTATGTAGATGAGTGTGCATGTTTATAGCAAATAACTGACATAAACAATGTAATCAACTGTCATGTGTAACATGAAGCACTACCAGGCGTATCAAAAGTAACATGTAACGGTAGTACGTAATCACAGGAACATGTAACGGTAAGACATAATAGAAATACATGCAGTTATCCCGGCTATTTTCATGTAACATGCACACTCAAAATAATCCATAGGCCAAGTTCCTACTCTGATATCCTACTCAACACCTAAGATCCAGGTCAAATATCCAGACTAATCATAATATAGGAATGATACGACTCTAAAAATAATTGAAGAAATCACAAGAATACAGGGAAACGCTTGCCATAGACAAGACGTTCTCGCTGTCCTGATCGCAACGAGACCAAGAACGTGCGATTCCGACGTCAATTGACCAAGTTATCGTCCGACGCACGACTCAGGGTCTAATTTGTAACATCAGAAAGTACACAGGGGGTTAACAGAGATTTTGCAGGGTTATAAATGCAATAATATTAATTGACAAGGGTTGTAGTGTAATTTACTATTTTTATGAAATTGTGTTGCGGGTTTGCGGGTCGCGGATTTGCAGTGGAGCCCAGCCCAAACCCGTTATGGGTTTGCTGCTCACAGTGAGCGGCAGCAGAACGAAGATGAAGCAGAAGGGGGGTCCGGGTTCGGGCCGGCGGCTGCGTGGGCGGCCACGCGAGGCTCCGGCGACTTCGTGGTGGTGGCGCGAAGCTCCGGCGCCGGCCGGAGGTGGGTGGAGGAGGAGGATGCTATGCGGTGAGGGAGTGGAAGTGTGTTGGAGGCGTTTGCGGGGCACGGGGTGGAGTTGGACGGCTGCGTGAGCGGCGGTGGCGTCCGGTGGTGGTGGTGGTTGGTGCGGGTGGAGTTGGGTGCGGTGCTGGGGTTGCGCTGGTTGGTGTGGCGGTGGTGTTGGCTGGCGTTGGGGTGGCGACGACGGGCTGAGTAAGTGTGTGAGTGAGAGAGAGAGAGAGAGTTAATTGTTAAGGTAAAAATGAAATAGGATAATATAGAATTTAGATTTGTCATTAGGAAGAGTGTAGAATAGTTAGATTTTTTATTAGGAAGAGTGTAGAATAGTTAGGAAATATCCCTAATGTCGGTTAACAAACTTTCTGGAAAAAATCTGGTTTCGCAAGAGTGAATAGGAAAACGGGATTAATATTAAAATATTGTATTTATGATATTTAAATAATAGGGTCCGGATTTGACTTGTGTCGAACAGTTCCCAAAATTTAGAAAAAATAGGGAATATTAATCTAAGGCATAAGGAAAAATCAGATTGTAAAAATTTAAACCGGTTTGTCAATTAAAAATCCCGAAAGGATTCGTGAGACCGGGCGACGCCCATTCGGCCCGATTTTGAACTAATTCTGAAAATTTGTCAAAAATTCTTGAAGGTAGAAAATAATATTTTAAAGCTTATTATAGAAGTAGATTCTAGAAATTTTACCTCATTTGCAAATTAAAAATCGTTGAGTGAATCATCTGTTTTAGGTTAATTCCAATATTGGATATTTTCCAATTTAATTCGGAAAAAGTTTAGAAAAATTTTAGAAAATCTAAATGGTGAGAAAAATCAGTTATGGCACTGAAACTAGTATGATCGGGTTTTCGGATTGGTCAAGTTCCTACGTACTTCATATCGTATATGACGGTGACACGTATACTGACAACGGAGGGTTACAGAGAACGACCATGGACTAGACGAACAGTAGGCAATAAGACAGTCAGATGAATAACATCACCAGATGAAGATGGCACCACACATTTCTTCAACCAAACCGTTAAAAAGCCAGCCAGAAGTGCCTTCCGGGACATCGGCCGACGAGCCTGGTGGTGGAAACTCCGAAGAATATCACCTTTTTCATAGGGTCTGTCATCTTATTCCAGAATCAAATCCCCTTGGGAGTGCTCTTACATCCAGCGAAAGATGTCTTCATCTGCAACTCCACAGTGAGCCACTTCAGGAGTACCTTCCAGGTCGGAGAACAAATAATTCCCCCAGCTCTTCAAACTACATGAAGCTCCCTTATGGCTCCCATGCATGCTGGAGAAAATGTAAAGGTGGCACATTAACTCCCGGTAAGTCTCAAACAAGGCGGGCTCCTGCTTTTCCAGAAGTGCCAATTTCGCCTCGCACGGGAAATATTCTTCATATAGGAGAGACCCCAAAGGCAGAGCAGAAACTTCTCACATCTCGTACAGAACCATACCCAATTTGCCAACAGGGGTGAAGAAGGTCCCTGTAGCTGGGCAGTACAACTCAAAGATGGCATAGAAGTTCGCTACGCTCATCTGAATGCCATAATAGGTCGCCCTAACGGCCTCGTAGAGTCCTAGCCTCTCCAGATCCTCCTCAAAATGGGCAAGGACATATAGAGTCAAGTCCCTTCACCACGCCTTGGGAGGATGAATCCACCCTGTGGTTCTGAAATTAGTGGCCAGATAATTGCCATAAACCTTAAAGAACTGATTTTCAAAAGTCTGAGCCACTGCGGGATTTTCTCCCACTGGGATATCCAGAAGTACGTTCCCAGGGTGGAGACCTAATATACAACGAGGAGGACCCGCCCTCGTATAACCAGGGGACGGAGCTATCAATTTTCCCACGTAAACGGAATCAGTAGTCCGCGTCACTTGCCACTGCATCTTCCGAGCCCTCGTCACACATTGAAAGAAGGAAGAGGAAAAATGCCGCTTGATAGAAGGGAGATAGTACTTCTCACCATCCAATTTGAAAATCCATTGCCCCTCTCTGGCAAGTAGCTGATGATCGTTGTCTGGCGCTGCATCTCCGAACATGAAGCCAGGCTTCCGATAGATTCTTCAGTCGGAATCTTCAAGGGGAGCAGCGGTTAAGATGCTCCTCATGGTGCACTGATCCCCAGCATGAATAAGTGCATCTTAAGCAGGAGCGTTCCGCTCGCTGAATAATGAAGCCTGCCCTTAGAACTACAGGCGAACATTACCGTCCAGCCCCCTGGCTGTTCTAAAGAGACTGTTCAGAGGACAAGGAGTATAGTGCACCACAAAAATAAGAAGAAACTATGATTAGTTCATCGGCTAAAGGAGAGCTAAAATAAGAATGTAATTTTTGCTAAGGCATAACTTCGCTCTCCGAGTGAAGCTGGCCTAACAATAGCTTCACCCCGAAGCTCAGCTTCGCAGCTGCAGCTTAACTCCGCACTCCACATGAAGGCAAGATGCAGAAAAAAATATCTAAGTAGTAGTTTCACTCTGAAAGCCTGGCCTCAATGCGAAGGAGCCCCAAGAGCTAACTTCGTCAGAAGAATACTGCTGCTTAAAAAACTATTTCAAGGGCATTAAGGTCCTTTTCTAACCGTGCTTTTAAATCTAACTTTGCATCCTATCATCCAACAGGATGTGAACTGCCTAAGGGATAGCTTCGCCCGAAAGCTTGAAGAAGAGACCCTTTGGGTCTTAGATTCCCAGTCAAGAAACCAAGAAAAATTAAGGGACTTGAACTCCCTGAGATCACTGGATCACAATGGATCGTTCTAGATTCATTATGAGATAGCCGAAAGATTGACTTCAAGAAGAGATGAAAATCTCCGAACAAAAGGGAAAGATCCCTACCGGTGATAGGGCGTTCGATGACCGGAGGAGGAGAAGGACCCTCCGTCGTGGAAGTTGCTACCTCCTTTCCTGCTCGTCTTTTGGGAGCCATTGGAGAACTGAAAAAGTTTTTGAAATTTCAAACGTAAGAGAAAGAAGAAGAAGAGATTTGCAGTTCTTTGAAAATTCAAAGAGAAGTGTGCCTTCTCTTTCAGTCCGATCAGGCTTTTATAGGCTAATGATTGCCTAAAACTCCGCCTCCTTTAAAGAAGCGCATGCAGTCGTTTTAAATTAATTTTAAATGGCGCCTAAAGTGCCTTCCCAAGAAGTGTTACTTCAGCCCCGCTAAGGGCTAACTCCGTCGTGAGTCCAGTGTTGACTTAGCGCGACGCTTGAATAACTTCGCTGATAAATATGCCTTAGCTCCATTAAAAGCACATCTCCAGCTTCGCAAAAATTCCATGCTAGCTTCGCCAGAAACTGGCTCCTAACTTATTTGGAAATGTCTTCAGCTTCGCCGGAAGTTTAGCTCGGCTGAGAGTTTTCATTTCCTCTCAGGGAAAAGACTTGCCTCGGTTCACTCCAAGTGTTCTCGGATCAAAAAGGAGGGAAATAAAGCAGATAAACAGCAGAAAATAAAACATTTTATTTGATTCGAAAGGGAAGATACATTGACGTTACATCAAAATGGTCTTTCGTACAACTGAATCATTGCTCCAAAGGCATACAAATTGTCCTATCTACTTTCAAATCAAACTAACTGGACAGGAAAGGCCTTCCACCTGCACAAGGCCTTAATCCTTCGCATAATGGCAAATTTTGTCATTAAGAACCCAAATCTTCTTTGATGAAAATTGGGAAAGTACCGGTTGCCACCAGAAAGCTGGATCTTCTTTAATGAAAATTGGCAAAGGAAGGATCCGAGACCTTACAGGTGACGTCCGCTTGCCCGAAGTGGATCATCTCGTATAAGCGACTACCAGCCCCTTCTCAGAATGGATCATCTCGGATAAGCGACTGCCAATCTCTTCTGGGAACACGCATCAGCTGTTCTAATTTGTTCCTCCTGCTTAGGATTAAAGTTTCAACTTAAAAATCAAGAGGCAAGTTTCTGGTCTCTTTCATCAAGATGAAAGACGGGCGAGCATAGTTCACTACAATACAAACTGGAAACAAGTTAGCAGTAAATCAAAGGAAAATGCAAGCATGATACGCTAAGTTAAATTCTTTAGGCGAAACAATTTATATTCGATCCAGTTGCGCTTTAAGGATGGATTTCAGTTAAGCAGAAGATAGCCTCACTTGCATAGTGATGATGGGCTAGCTCAGCATAAGCCAAGTCATAGCGCCGCCTAAGACAGTTATACTGAAGGAGCGTCAAAAAGAGTTAAGTCCTAACCTCGCCTATATGGCTAAGCCAGACTAATCCAGAAGGACGCAGTCTTGACCCTACCTATATGGCAAGACTGGCTCAACTTGAAGAGACTAGGTCTCAATTCTTGCCTATCTGGCGAACTTAACAGGCAAGCATGGAATGATCATTCTTTAATCAAGTGAAAATGATAGCTTCGTCAAAGAAACTGGGAAATAAGGCTGAAACCCTTCTCTATAAATCGGTCAGATACAAAATGAAGGGTAAGGAAAATCAATCCCTGAGACAGCTGATAAAGCTAAATTAAGGGAGATAAACTCTCTAAAGTCACTAGTCCATTGGTGAAGTCTCTGGATGATCGAGATTCACCAGTTCTTGGCCGGTTAATGATCAGAGTGGGACCCCCACTATTTCAGAGATCTGAGTATCCTTCTCCGAACAATCAGGAGATGTCATGAATGGACTGTTTCCTTGAAGAGGACTTCAAGTGTCCTATTCATAGGCCTCATGGCCTGATCGCACTGCCGCTGCTTCAAGCTTGGAAGCACGAGCGAATTTAAGGCATTCAAGTACTGAGCCTTGAGAAAGGGAATAGTCTCCCTCAGAAATGCGCGAAGCAATGATCTTCCTCGTTAATACTAGAGAGGTTATTCTAACTCGAAAAAGGGACAATCCTTCTCGAAACTAGCCAAAAGGCAGTTGGCCTCGGAAAAGGAACGACATTCCAAGACCAATTTGAAGCGAATCTACTCCAGGAGGCTCAAACGCGAAGCCACCCAGACGCGAAGTTACCCGGAATCGCGAATCTACACGATTCCTCGGCGAACTTATTCCAATCCAGAAGCAGAATTGAAAGCAAAGCTGAACTTAATCACTATGGCGACGTTCATACTTCACATACCATCAATCAAAGCAATTCAAAGTATTTTGAAGTCTGAACCATTCCATTGCAGACTTACAAAAACTTTGAAGGGGGCCTTGCTGACACTCTAAAAAAGACAAGATTCCTGACTGGCCTGAACAATGTCTAAACTTGTTGACATTTATAAAAGACAAGTGACAGACAAGCTGACGATCAGTTTTGTACCCATCTCCGAGGGACGTATCCGCAACTTGGACTCTACTGATCTAGTGAAGCAGACAGTGAGCCCAGATTGTCTTTGAAGAGACCTAAGTAGGTCTAAGATGCTAGGTTAGCTCAACACTTAGCATCACATGAGCCCGAGGGGATAGCCTCACCTGAGAGGCTAAGTTTATCCAACTTCGCCTTGAAGCCGTTCAAAGCTCTATCAGGGAGCTAACTTACAGCTTCGCCTAAAGTGCTCAGTTAACTCCACAGAGAGTTAGCTTCACTTGAAGCCACACGCAACCGCGTAGAAGGATGTTCGTAGCTTCGCCACAAATGTTTATCCAGCTCCGCTGAAGAGCTTTCCTCTGACTTCGTCAGATGCTTCTTCCAGCTTCGCTGTGAGCTCGACGAAGTAGCCCCACTGCGGGTCTGTTATGGTCAACCTTTGACCAATTAAATCTTCAGATGAGACCAAATTTATTCAAGATCAAATCTAATCGAGATCAAATCTGAGATCAAATTTGGCAGTTGTTTACCATAATCTCTTGACTCTCCTAAAACAAGTAAGAAGATCATGGGAGATCTTTCAGTTATTTGGAAAGAATCAAAACAGATCAGGAGATCGACGCTACCTGCTATTCCTAACTTCGCAGAAGCTGATTCTAACCTCGCAGCAAGGCTACTTTCTAGATTTAAACGGATTGACTCAATCTGTTTTCAGACTTTCAAGGGATAATTATACCCCTACTCTCCCTATAAATAGCCCACCAAGGGTACAAAAAAGAGAGAGACACACACGCGCAGAGGCTGAAAAACAAAGAGAGACGGCTAAACAGAGACCCATTCTCTTGTTTTCAAGAATTCAGAGAACTACTCTCTATTCAGGGTACTGATACCCTAATATCTCCTTCCTCAAGGAATTTTCAGAACCAGGCGAGAAGGAATTCCCAAGTGGAGGCAGTCTGAGAAGTAACAAGAGGGTTCTACCAACCTTCTGTTCTCCGATTCTCTGAACCATGTAAGAAGTGAATCCCATCGATCGCATCGTCAAAGGGACAAAGTGGTCGCGCGCTGAACAGACTCCTATCGGCACACTTCTCCAGAATCTCCGAGGAGATCTACTTGTAATCTTTTAAGAATACTTGTAATTTAGCCCCTCGACCCCTTTTTGTAAGTTTTTTCCTTTGCAAAATCTATGGAAAACAGTGACCGACACTGAGACGGGGCCATGATCTTATTGTTTTGAACTTTTTTGATGCAATTATTTTCTGAGCGATATGTATTTGGCACCTTCGTATGCATTTGTTTTGTTTGAAACAATCATTATTTCCTTTCGTGCTGTCCGTTTTGGATGTTTCGATCAAAACCTCTTTAATGAAGCGCGAGAACTTTTTTGCTCACCGTTTTTTTGAGGATTTCGCCTTATTTTTTCAGAAGAGATGATGGTCCAATGAAATCCAATTGAGTTAGAGAAGACGATGACTTAGAGCAGAAGAAGCAAATTAAGATGCAACAATTTACTTTTCAGGAGGAGTATGAATAAGATTTAATTCCTATTCAATGAAGGCTTATTTTTAAAGATTAAAGGGTCTAAAATCCTTCTAAATCAAGGAGATCAATTCTTAAAAGGATTGATTAAGATTTTTCAACCATCCAAAGTCCAAGATCATCTCATAGTTCAAATAGAAGTTGTATTGTAAAATTCTATAAATAAAGGTTATAACCAAGCATTGAAATTGTCTCAATCAAACAAGTTTTAAGGAGTTTCTACAATGGAGAATCTCAAGTAAAGGAGCACAGAGGAAGCCAAGAAAGAAAAGGAGCAAGTTGAAAGTGAATAAAGAGAAGGTAATACTTTTGTAATATAGGGCTAGATTCAAGTAGAAGGTGAATACTCTTTTTACATTAAGAGGAAGGTTAGATCTCTTTGTACCAAGTCTATTAATAAAGCTCTCTCAAGTTCTTTCCCGTGGATGTAGGCGAAGTTTGGGCCAAATCACATTAAATCCTTATGTTCTTTCTTTATTACTTTTTTTCTAGGTATTGCTAGTTTGCTTTACATCAAGCTTTCCTTTTGCAAGTACTGTTCATATTGTCAAATTCTGCTAACGTCAATCATGTGAGTCACAACAGTTGGTATTAGAGCACATCAATTTCACAATAATTGGTATCAGAGCTAAAAGTTGACGAAGGACAGTATGTCGAAGATAGAAAATTCTACGATAAAGTTTGAGGTCGAGAAGTTCAATGGCAAAGGAAACTTCGGCTTATGACAAAAGAGGGTGAAGGCGTTGCCTGTGCAATAAGGTCTTCACAAGACTTTGCAGGGTAAGTCAGCAAAACCTGCAGATACATCAAATGAGAATTTGGAGGAGCTGGCCTAAAGACGACAAACACGATTCAACTATGTCTCGCAAACGAGGTTATGTATAATGTGATAGATGACAGAACGACTACAGGATTGTTGTCAAGGTTAGAAACGTTGTATATAATGAAAAGCCTCTCCAACAAGATAAATCTCAAGATATAACTATATGGGCTACGCATGAAGGAAGGAACAACAGTGTGGGAGAATCTAAACTTCTTCAATAAGGTCATTAGCGAGCTTCTAACTGTTGATATCAAGATCGACGAGGAGGACAAGGTGTTGATACTTCCCAGTTCTCTTCTAGAGTCATATGATCATATCACCACCACCATATTCTACAGTAAGGAAACTCTCATCTTAGAGGAGGTCACGTCAACTCTCTTATCTAATTAGATTAGAAAAAGGTCAAATCAAGAAGAGCAGATATGATCGAGTTTGGTGGTCACGGGAAGGAAAGGAAGAGGAGAAGGAAGAAAAGGTCCAAGCTCATCAAAGGCGTGTCACTTTTGTCACAGAGAAGGTTATTGTAAGAATTACCACAAGCATCGGTAAAAGTGACTAAAGAAGAAGGGGCAAGCTGTAGGGGCAGACGTAGCAAGTGGCATAGAGGATACAAAAATATTAATGACTTCTTACGAAGACAACACTTCTCAAGGTAAAAGTTGTATATTTGATTCAGGTAGTACGGTTTATGTATGTTCTCAGAAAGAGTTGTTCAATAACTCCTTCGTTGTAATGGAGGAAGGGATTGTTAAGATGGTGGATGGCTCGACTTGCGAGGTCTCGGCACTAGGACAATCAATGTTACAGGAAAAGATGGGATAGTGCATGCTCTAGAGCCGGTTCGGTATGTCCTAGAGGCACGATATAATCTAATATCCATAAAGGGGCTCGACGAACAAGGATGTCGGATTTAAGTGCAACAAGGCGTCGTCACAGTCAGCCAAGAAGACAGGGTAATCCTGAAAGGAGAGAAGTGTGGAGAGTTATACAAGTTGAAGAAAGAAAACTCAGATCGAGATGGAGTTTCAAGAATAAGCTTGGAAGAGAGTTCATCGCGAGGTGAAACTTTAAGAAAAACTACAACGGGACTTGAACCGAGTCAAAGTGTTGCGGGAAAAAGAAAGGGTGCACTTGGGTAAGGCCTGAGAGGACCCAAGCCATGATGGTAAATCAGCCAAAAGCCCTAGGGAGAGGAGACAAGAGTTAACGGTTTCACGATACAGTTACAACTAAGGAAAGAATCAAGGTATTAATCTGAAATCTCAAGTTGTTTTGCTAAAGGCTTGAAAAACAAGTCAAGGTGGAGATTGTTAGGATTTTGCCTTATTTTTCTAGAAGTGATGATGGTCCAAGAAAATCTCATTGAATTAGAGAAGAAGATGACTTGAAACAGAAGAAGCAAATTAAGATGAAACAGTTTCCTTTTCAGGTGATTGCGAGTTTTCTTTTCAGGAAGAGTATGAATAGGATTTAATTCCTATTCAATGAAGATTTGTTTCTAAAGATTAAAGGATTTAGAATCCTTTTAGATTAAGGAGATCAATTCCTAAAAGGATTGATCAAGATTCTTCAACCATCCAAAGGTCAAGATCATCTCATAATTCAAATAGGAGTTGTATTGTAAAATCCTATAAATAAAGGCTTGTAACCAAGCATTATAATTATTTTAACCAAACAAATCTCAAGGAGTTTCTACAACAGAGAATCTAAAGTAAAAGAGACCAGAGGAAGCCAAGAAAGAGAGGAGCAAGTTGAAAGTGCATAGAGAGAAGGTAATACTCTTGTAACATATAATTAGATTCAAGTGAAAGGTGAATACTTTTGTTGCATCAAGAGGAAAGTTATATCTCTACTGCCAAGCTCGCTAAGCCTATGGTTCAACAACGGGAATTATAATGTAATTAGAAGACTAACTGATTGAGGTGCAGTCTATGGTGCAGTTGAGCTCAAACAACGAGATTGTTTGCACATATAACGTGCGTATTCATCACGATCATATGCGTAGCTGATTATAAAAAGATGCTTACCCACTGCTTTTTGGAATCGGTTCATGTGTGTGAGCTATATACACATACAATAAGAGGGTCAATCTCGCGTTGACGCGTGAATTAAACCTCTTATGATCTCTTATAATATATGTGTGAGGCTCACACATAACATATTATAAGAGGATAATACGTGTCAACACGTGATTGATCTTCTTATTGTATGTGTGTGGCTCACACACATGAACCGAAACTCTGCTTTTTTCAAGTGAATGCAAAGACATGGAGCCAATAAAGTGAAGGAAAGCATATAAAAATAAAAGAGAATACTACTTTCTGTTGTTTTATTATTCTGTTAGAAAGAATGAAAGAAAAAATGTCACTTGTTGTAACGGTCTCAGATTATAATCACCTCATGCTAATTAATTAAGCCTCTTAATTAATAATTAAGATGGTAATGGATATTAATTCATAGTGAAGTATAACTACATGTATATATAAGTATATATATGTGAATATACAAACACACACACACTCTCTCTCTCATTCCCATGAATCCACTTTATTTTATTATAAACATTTTAATTCTTATAACTTGTACCCATAAATTATTGTAACTTGTCTGAAAAAATATTTACTTCTCACTTAAATAAATTTCATAACTATTTTTGTGGTGATATAAATATCGGATCGGTTCCATTTATGAGTTCTGATTATCATGAAATTATTTTTTTAAAAAATCAGTATTTTGAATAGTAAATCAGAATTTAATTAAACCGGGTGTTACACTTGTTGTAAGAGCCAAGTGAACTAGGTGTGCCAAATTTGGTATTCATTTTCCTCGAGGATTCAAACCTTAGACCTCCGCATCCTCTTAGCCTCTTCTCTCAACCACTATACCAAGCTCCTTTAGTTATTAAAAAATTTCTTACATAATCAATTATTAGACATGAGATTGTGCTAGCTATATATTCTCATAAGCACCCTAGAAAATGTTCATTAAAATATAGCCATTCAAAAAGAAAAAGAAATTCGATAAAAATAACAATCTGAATCCACAATGAAATACCATACATAATACCAACAACAATGAGAACAATATTATCAGTACCAACGATAACTAGGGGGCATGACTCATTAACAATAAACATAAAAATGTGGAAGAGAGGAAATAGAGGAGTAGAGGAAGTTAGCACAGAGATCGAGAATTAAGGAGCGAGAAATGGCGCATTAGAGCAGGCCAGATTGTGCTCCCGATCGGCCGCCCGGTCGACCGGTGGAGAAGGCCGGTCGGCCGCCTGGTCGACCAGCGTGCACGACGTGCACAGGAACATTACGGTCGACGGCCTGATCGACCGCCGAAGGAAGCAGTCGACCGCCCGTCGACCGGTTGACAAAGCCTTAGTCTCGATTGGGCCCGGTCGACCGACGCGGTCGACCGTGACATGGGTCGGTCGACCGGCCGATCGACCGACAGACGCGTTTTGACTTTCCTTTTGGATCCAGATTCCTTTTCTGGATGGGATCGATCCAATCTAGGTTTTCTTAAATCCAGGGACTCGGTGGCTAAAAATAGAGGCTAGAGATCTCATGTATTAGATCCCAAAAAATCTCCTCAAGTTTTCCTCTGTATTAGTTTGTATTGATTGTTGAATCAATAAAATCTCTCTCCCCTTGCCCCGAGGACGTAGGCACGTTGCCGAATCTCATTAAATAATGTGTTGATTGCTTTTCTCTTTTATTTTTCTGTTCCTGTCGTGTTGGTTCCGTCTCCGGCTGCATCAAGTCTACGCCAGGTGGGCGGATTCCTCAAGAGTGGTTGTTGTCCCCTGTGCACAACAATTGGTATCAGAGTATCCCAGGTTTGTCATGAGATCATCTGGTGATTCTAAGGGCGTCAGTTGCTGTTTGGCAGAGATCGTGTGTCGATCTCGAATCAGCATTGGGACTGTTTGTGGGATCGTGTATCGATTTCAAAACAGCGTGTAGATTGCTCGAGGAATCAATTTGGAGGAGTAGATTTCTTCGGAAACTCTTCGAGAGTTTCGCATAGAGGTAAAGATCCTGCCTTTATCTAGTTTGTTTTATCTAATTCCGTTTGTTTTCGCATTGCTTTGAGGAATTAGTTGAGAAGATGGCTGAAGAAGGTATATCATCAGGAAATTCATGAATCCACATCCGCTGAGGATTGATGTGGTGAAGTTCAACGGCACGAACAGCTTTAGTATGTGAAGGCGTGAGGTTAAGGAGGTGTGAGATTATAATTGCGCTGACGGCATCAAACCTTGAAGACACTCTATGGTTGGAGAAGAAGCGCGCATCAATGATGGAAGAAAATTGGGACAAGATGAACCGTTCGGCGTGTGGCTTGATCAGGTCTTATCTGACACAAGACATCAAGTATCAGGTGTTGTATGAGATATCTGCGAGGCAGCTGTGGGAGATCCTGGAAAAGAAGTATCTGACGAAAAGTATAGAATCACGATTGCAGTTGAAGAGTAAACTCTATGATTTTCAGATGCAAAGAGAATGCTCCATCAATGGACACTTGAATCGCTACATAAAGCTTCTTACAGATCTAGTTAATGTGAATGTGGAGAGCAGTGAAGAAGATAAGGCGGTAATTCTTTTGGACTCTCTTCCTAGGGAAGAGTATGAGACCTTTACTCTTACATTCCTCAATGAAAGAAAATCCCTTAACTATACTGAGGTGTCTGCTGCTCTTGTGAGTTATGAAGTAAGGAGACAAGATAGATTGTCTTCTTCAGGAAGCACAACAGCAGAGACATTGACGGTAAGAGGCAGAAGTTCCAATAGGAAGGGAAGAGATAATCAGGGAAGATCGAAGTTGTAACGCCCCGATCCTAAGGATACGGAGACGTTATGGTGACATACATATGTAGGGTGAAAACACCCTCGCGCGTACGTTAAGCCTCAGTACAGGAAATAGCCTCCATATACATAAGAGTTCAAACATTAAATAAGTACAAGAATACCTACAGAAAAGATCAGTGAGCATGATAGATAAAGAAACATGGATAAATAAGGAAGTAAGACAAAAGAATCAAGATACCTATGAATCGTATGGGTGATAAGTCCCCTATGTGAATCCAATGACATATCTGACAGTATGATATCTCGAATCTCCAACCTGAGCACGCAAACCAGGGTCGTCAGAAAGCGACCTAGTGAGCGGTAAAATGAAGGAGGTAGTAATATGTACTATAGTATTACAAGCACGATAATAATATATAATACATGTTTATGTAATAGTGATACCATATAATAGAAATTTAATAATCTATAGCAATATAACAATGTCATATTTTAATACCATCACCAATTAGCATGTTATCATTGGGTCATGTCTACAGTAGTCTCATGTTTACATATAATAAACACTGTTGACGTGATGCATGTGAACATGTAGATGAAATACGCAACCATTCTATAGCGATGTGAGTATAT
Organism: Agave tequilana; assembly: GCA_038442645.1. Taxonomy (NCBI): domain Eukaryota; kingdom Viridiplantae; phylum Streptophyta; class Magnoliopsida; order Asparagales; family Asparagaceae; genus Agave; species Agave tequilana. The sequence continues at coordinate 7,491 of JAVJIF010021953.1, read as the reverse complement.
GGGAATAGTGTCTATAGGATATACAGGAACTAAAGGCATGCAATGTAAGGTATACGTGTACATGAAGCGTGTGTCACCACATGAAGTGTATCAAGTATCAGGTAATGTGGCAAAGTCTACATGTAACATGATAATGGATAAAATATCAGGAATAGTAACAAGTACAACTACACAATAGCATACATGTATCAGGCAAGTCATGTTATTTATACAATAATAACAATCAGTACCACCTAGTATTTTAATCAATCTCTTTCAGTGTTCCATACCACTGGCAGTTCATACTGGAGCCCGCACTCCAGTCGAACCCATCCGGACATGGCATACGGGTACCATTATCCAAACGAGAGCGTGACCAAATAACAAGTGTTCCCGACGTCACTATTGTTTATACTGTTTTATTATATTAATTGGAAACCCAATGATCAAGGAGCTCTTATCGGGTAGGTGTATCCCGTGCATATCCGGGATCACGACCTTAAACAGACCCCGGGCTGCTGAGACCAGGGCCCTCCGCTAAGAGGGGAGCACGAATCAAGTAACGGGAGCTCATGGAGCTATACAATCGGTAGGCAGCACTACCGTCCCCTGCAGTGAAACTAACAATATGGATCCAGTACATCCACCCGATAAGATCTAATCAACCGTCAAGTCTCCCCCATCCCCAAGTTATATTAAAGTACACAGTGTAGCAAGAACAAATACAGTGCATGATACATGTAACATGATAACAGGACCTGAGCTCTGTTGATAGCATAAAATAAGATAACGGAAAACGGGAACAATAGATGTGAGATTCCACATATCGCATATCAACAGCTCATATATCCAGTAATAGGAATATCAATATCAGTAACGGAAAATAATCATGTAACGGGAATACATGAATATGCATGTAGCAAGCATATAACCCATGATCTATGCAACAGGAATATATAGACAATCAATACAGGTACACCAGTGAGTCAATAACAGTGGAGTAAGATCTTGAAGTAGCTGTGCATCAAGTATCTAGGAAATAATTCTACGACTATGTGTACTGACAGTATATCGTGAAGTGATGTATCCATGCATCAGTGAAGTGTGAAGAAGACAGAAATGGTATCACGTGAAATAATATCTGTGTTAATGGTGAGATATGCTTAAACAAATTATATCGATACACTACTGAATATGTGTGATCTGTCTACAAGTGTCTACAATAACAGTGGTCAGCAAAACGGATATCCACGTGCACTAATAGTGCCCCCCTGTCCCATGCTCTAGAGCATCCGTGTAATTGGAATGCATGTACTAGAAATAATAGGGTAGCGTCTCAACGTCGTCCGTGGGTTGGTGCAGTGGCTATACCACATAATTGAATGTCAGATATTTCATTTGACATAATAATTATAATATTCCTTATGATTATAATATTGCATACAATAGGATAGGTATAACATAATTATTATTATATATACTTATCTATTTTTATTATGATTATATTATCACTTATGGTCAATGAATCATCATGTATGTTCTAATTATAGTGATTGATCCTCTAATTACAGTGATTGGGCGATAACTACCTTTTATTAAACAATATTTATAATCATGATAAATTAATTAACGTAAGCAATCAATTTCATTACACATAATAAAATATAAAATTTATAAATAAAACACTCACAACACTGGCCATGGAAAGATAGTTCTCTTTCCATGATCGCAACGGTTCCTGAATCGTCCAAATCAGAGTCCGGTTGCTCCAAATATCGCCCGAAATCTAGGAGTAATAGAAATGGGTTAAATATGTAATAAACATATCTCAAATGCAATTAATAAAAAGTAGAAGGGGGTTTTCTATAATATTACCTTTATTGGGTTTTGAATGCGGGTTTGGGCTCTTAACGGGTCGAGTTTGGATCCAATACCCAAACCCGAACTTAAGTTTAATGGGTAAATGGGTTTATAGGGTAACGGGTTTGGATTGAATGGAATTGGGTTTATACCCAATAAGAGAGAGGGAGAGAGAGAGAGAGACAGAGCAGGGGAGAGGCCAGCGGCGCTGGCCGTTGGCACGCGGCGGCGGCCCCCACCCGCGGTGGCGGCCGACTGCGGTGGCAGCCGACTGCAGTCGGCGACGGCGCCAGGCCGCCGCCGCAGTCTGGGCCCGCGCACATAGATAGGAGAGAGTGAGAGAACAAGAGAGGGGGAAAGGAGCTGGGCAGGGGCTAGCGGCGGCCAGCCCCACCGACGCTGCCTCGCCGATGTCGCCCCGCCGACGGTGATACCCAGAGAACAAGAGAGAGAGAGGGAAAGAGATAAAGGGGAAGAAGAAAGAGAAAGAAAAGGAAAAAGAAAAGGAAGGAGAAGAATAGGAGGAGGGTGGCCTCCAGTTGGGGCGCCGACCACCGGCAGCGCACTGGCCATGGTGGCCCACAGAACAGAAAGAGAGAGAGATAGGCCTCACAGGAAGAGAGAGAAGATGAGAGTGAGAAGTGAGAGAGAGGGAAAGTTTATAAAAGGAGGGAAAGGCGGTTGGGTTAAGGTGGTGAAAAAAAACGGCGGCGGTGGAGGAGGATTCGGGAAGAAAGGAGAAGAAAAGAAAAAGAAATGAAAAGATAGATTAAAAATAATATTTTATTATTATTTATATGGCCCAATATTGGACCAGCTCCGAACAGTTCCCAAAAATTATAAAAAATAAAGAATATTACATGGAGGAGGAATGTGAAATTGTTCATAAAATAAAGTCAGGTTTTCAAGTTAAAAATCATGGAGTGTATCGCCGATATCGGGCGACACCGATTTAGCCCGATTTTTAGTAAATTTAGAAAATTTTCCAAAAATATCAAAACGTAGCTAATGTGATTTTAAAATATAAGGTGAAAGTAGATTCTCAAATTCAACTCCGTTTGTGAATTAAAAATCATAGAGCCGATTATCGGTATCAGTCGACACTGACTATGGAGATTTTTCAAAATAATGCAGAAAAATTTCAGAAAATTTTTAAAAATCTAAAATATTGAAAAATAATATCTGAAATTGAAATCGGCTCAATCTGACTAATAGAAAGGTCAAATCAATTTTGTACGTCATACCGAGTACTGATACTGTGATACGATCAGAGGGTTAAAGAAGTCCAGATCAGGTTTCAGAAATCTGAAGAGAAATCAGTGCGTCTTGTCCAAGGAACTAGGATACTGGAAAGTTAACTGTCGAAGGCCAAAGGTAAGAAGGTGGAGTCAAACCCGAGGCGAATCTCGCACAGGCGGATGGATCGGATGAAAACTCATCGGTATTCTCTATCTCTGTTGCTACTCCTACGTTAGTTATTCAGATAATACTGAGTGGATCTTAGATACCAGAGTCACCTATCATGTGTGCCCGAATAGGGCCTGATTTTCTAGTTTTGATAAGCTAGATGGATGTTACACGGTCATGAGTGATGATCATCCGTGTAACATAGAAGGGATGGGTACAGTCCGTATCAAGATGGAAGATAGGATAGTACGAAAATTGAAGGAGGTGAGGTATATACCTCAACTCAAAAGAAATCTTATCTCTATTGGCGCTTTGAAAGCATTGAGCCTTGTGATATCTATACGAGATGGTGTTCTCAAGATGATCAAAGGCTCAATGGTGATGATGAAGGGCGTCCGCCAGGATAATCTCTACTACTTGAAGGGTAGTACGGTTACAGGTCAGGTGGAGACTTCTAGTTCTTCAGATGATGGTGCATAAAAGTCTGGCAGCCGTCTCTCAGCAGGTGGAGAGGACGGAGACCAAGGAGTATCGCAGCGGTTGGAGGTTGATGCTACTCCACCATCTCCAGTTGGTTCGGTATCAGTGAAGACTTCACCGGATGTGACACTGGGTGGAGATCATGTAGCCAGGATTGATGCTGAACAGGTTGAAGACATTGATGAGAATGTTGAGTTGTTTGCAGCCATTAGAACTAAAGTAAAACACGCTCGTGGGTAAAGAAGTATAAATCTCAAACTTGTGGTCACGATAAGCTCAAGTTGAAGGTCGTTGTTCTTCATAATGGTCGTGAGGAGGTTCATATGACTCAGCCAGATAGGTTCGCTGCTGCAGATCCAAGTACAAGTGCTCGAGCTTGATGAAGCTCACTTGAATGAACTACGGTTGGCTTGATCCTTTGGGTAAGGTACGTGGGCAGCCGTAATGGTGCAGCCAAATTTGGTGATGTAACCCGTATGAAGCTGTTTGAGTTCTCGAGAAGCTGATTTGAACTTCGCGTAGAGGTGAAGAGTTTGGCCGATTGGAACTTCACGTAGAGGTGGAGAGACCTCACGTAGAGGTGAAGTGTCGTGGCTAGTTATTGTGATCTCGATGAACAGTTGATCTTTTGGTGAGAAGATAGTTGAACTTGCATAGGAGGGGTGTGCATCCAGTTTGCTGAAGCCGATGATGGTGTTCGGTGTGCTCTACTCAGACTTGATTGGACCGTCAGCTGAAGACATGTAGATTAGATAGAGCTAGTCAGTTGGAAAGTCAGTGTTGGCTCATGATGAGTTCTTTGTGAGGTTATGTAGTTGCTGAGTTGGAGATACGTTCGGTAATCGGCATGCATGAAAGTTCTCCTAAGGTGAAGTGTAGGGAAGGCATGTGTAGTGCATTCCAGTTGGATAGCTGAGCTATAGATTTCAAGCCGAGATTGTGTGTCGATTTCGCCAAGATCGTTGTCAATTTCGTTCGGAGTGCGCAAGCCGAGATCGTGTGTCGATTTCGTCAGGTGATAGACTGGAGTTCGTTAAAAATCGGTTCAGATTAAATCAAGGAGCGAGAACCGGCGCATTGGAGCATGCCAGATTGTGCTCCCAGTCGGCCGCCCAGTCGACCGGTGGAGAAGGCCGGTCGGCCGCCCGATCGACTGGCATGCACGATGTGCACAGGAACATTACGGTCGACGGCTTGGTTGACCGTGGAAGGAAGCGGTCGACTGCCCGTCGACCGATTGACTAGACCTTAGTCTCGGTTGGCCCGGTCGACCGGCGCGGTCGACTGTGGCATGGGTGGGTCGGTCGACCGGCCGGTCGACCGACAGGCGCGTTTTGACTTTTCTTTTGAGATTCGGATTCCTTTTCTGGATGGGATCGAATCCAATCTGGGTTTCCTTGGCTATAAATAGATGCTAGAACCCTCATATATTAGATCCCAAAGAATCTCCTCAAGTTTCCCTCTGTATAGTTTGTATTGATTGTTGAATCAATAAAATCTCTCCCCCTTGCCCCGAGGACGTAGACACGTTGTCGAACCTCGTTAATATTGTGTTGATTGCTTTTCTCTGTTGTTTTCTGTTCCTGTTGTGGTTCCGTCTCCAGCTGCATCAAGTTTCCGCCAGGTGGGCGGATTCCTCAAGAGTGGTTGTTGTCCCCTGCGCACAACAAAAAATAATTAAATTGAACATTCAAGACTCTCTTGGTCTACCCTCTAGCCAAAGTTGCATCCAAGATTTTTTTTTTTTGGTGAGGGGGGGGGGGAGCCAAAGAATATTTAGTCATGAATCTAGCTAATATAATTATCTCGATTAGGCTACTAATATTATCAATCTCTCTCTTGAGAACTTTTTATAGTTCTCTATGCAGCTGAAAGTTACGGTACACAAGCATGCAAGAGTTGTCAAGTTCAGTTCATTTGATTTTCCATAGAGTCTGAAATGACGAGGGGAACATGCAATTCCCTTTCATGTTTTCATTGATGCAAGCATGTGTGAACTAAAGGAGAAGTAGCCCACCGGTCAAACTCTCTAATAGCCCATGTGAAAAAGACAACAGCCATTGTTTTTCATCATTAACATAGAAAAGAATTCAGCCTGTCTAGCTTATTTGATACCTATATAAAGGTTATGATAAGGAGGGGATACTGAAAGGCAAGTGAATTGAGAGAGAAGAGGATACTCAACTAACTAATTGTATACTCTCTCTATACATCTACTTCTTTCTTCTTCCTCTTGTTTGAATGAAATATTGAGTTTCTTTGAGATTGGATGACAGAGATTAGAGTGTATTCTCCTTGCACATTTGTTAGTGGATGTCCGGCATGCTATTCTCTCTAACTTTATTAGCGGAATTTGTTATTATCATCGATCTATTTGTATATTATCGTCTCTTGTTTGAACATAAAGCCTGTGCTGATTGGCATATTGATAGATTACCTACGTTTTTTTCACAATGGTAACTCCTGTTGACCCATATGAGACAGCTGACTAAAACAGTTAGCAGAAGTTAAACCGGATTGAAGTCTTTAGTATCTGGCATATATTACATGTAGACCTTTTTGGTGCTCCTGTGACACTTCCTTTATTTTTCTTATAAAATTTCTTTGCATTTCCCCCGAAAGTTTCCTTCCAATATGACGTGCTAAGCAAGACGGTGATTGTTGTTTCTGATGTTTGGAAATGGTTCTGAGTGAGTACTGATCGGCACTCTTCAACTAGTATAAAATTTATATTATAAGAGATGAGGTTTTCTCAATCAACATCTAAGACTTTGTTAGTTTAATATAAGATCACCACTTTTTGCCAAATAATAGGACAGGCAATTTTTAATATATGAAGAGTTCATTGGTTTTTTCTGTAAGATATTTCCTGATTCGATTCATACCCTATTTCCTATCTCATATCATAGCACACGTGCAATTTATGTTAGTCAACATATTAGGTGTGTCTAATAGGTGCACTAAGTTGTAAAGGTCGGTGGGACTTGGTACTACTCTCTAATTAGGGTTAGGGGCATTATGGGAAGGCCACTAATCAAAAGATTATATATAGAGAGGAAGTCCCTCTCTGTAGCCACGCATTATTCTCCACCCATAGCAGACTAGGTTTAACAAAGAGAAGGCTCTCCATCTCGTTCCCTACTGCGAAATCCAGATCCGGGTACAGTTTATCATCCTTCGAAAAGGTATGTTATCTAAAGCCCCATCTCAAGATCTATTATACATGCTATTTAGATCTATACATAGATACAGTTGATCTTCTTCTATGATAAATAAATTCTAACAATTGGTATCAGAGCCAATCTATGTTATTTATGTTATTGGGATCTAATCATGTATGAATCACGAGTTATTTTGTTTAAAAATTGTTTGTTAAAAAAGAGAAGGGTCAAATCTTAGAAATAAGAATCATATTACTGCCGGTCAAGTTTCATCATAGAAACACCTTGATCAAAGGCTCCATGTTTTAGAGCCTTGCAAGTATCCAAACTTAATTAAAATTAGGAATTTTTTTTTTTTTGGTATTCGGAAACCCTGAGAAGCTTAATGGGATATAAACTTCTGTTAAATAATCTTAGTAAATAGATAGCGGTGCTCTATGTTTCACCTACCTTGTCATTATTGGAGTAATGGATACACGTTTCTCTGTACTGGCCTTTATGGAATTTAACTTGACCAGTTGTGCAGGTAATAATAGGTGAATCCGTTAATTAATTTTGTTCTGTGCAACTTATATTGTTTAAGACTCTATATGATGCTGAAAAA
>JAVJIF010021952.1:0-78018 GCA_038442645.1 Agave tequilana | reverse complement strand
CCATACCACTGGCAGTTCATATCAGAGCCCGTACTCCAGCCGAACCCATCCGAACATGACATATGGGTATCATTATCCAAATGAGAGAGTGACTAAATAATAAGTATTCCTGACGTCAATTGTTTTATATTGTTTTATTACTTTAATTGGAAGCTTAATGGTCGAGGAGCTCTATCCTATGCATACCCAGAATCATGACCTTAAACAATCCCCTGGCTGCTGAGACCAGGGCCAGCCTGCTAAGGCAAGACAAATAACAGAAAATGGAAGCTCAATAAGGTATAACAGACAGTAGCCAGAAATTCGAATATATGTTTTCTTATATCTTATTACCTGACCCGCCAATTATCTATCACCCGACACTTGATTTCGTAGTGTCGTATTCTATAGTATTTTATATGTGTGACTTGTATCCCATACTTTACATTGATGTGACACCAACTGGTTATCTACTTTCCTTCATGCTACTGTTATAGTACAGAGACCATGATCTTGCATTCTTGTGTCATCAGATACTCTTGGAATCCTGTACCCTCAGACCCTTGCCCTCTGGTGCCTTGCTCTTCTTGCTTGTGATTGTAAAATATTATTATAAACAATCTGCATCGGGTTGGAGGAAACCGATGGATCCTGATTAGTTTCATATTTTATGGTGGCCTTATCACGTCACGCGTAGTCACTTTCTTTGGATCATCTGGCAGCCACCAGATATTCCGTTGTGGTGTATTGGCATCCCTACTCTCTTTTCATGTTCTTCTTCTTGCCAGGGTATGCGCAAGCTCTAGGCTATTCCTATGAGGTCTGCGATACTCTCTCTCTCTCTTTCTCCTGCTCGGGCGATCAGTAAGTCCCGGTTCCTAGCAGAATGTTTCCGGCTCAGTACCAGATACCCCTGTGGTCGTTGTCTCAGGCAAATATGAGACCCATTATAAACATAATTTGTTGAACTCCATCAGTTTCCAAATAACTGGTTCTATAAGTTACAAGCAAAAGTATGTGGAATGGGACGCGTACTAAGCCTATAACTTAGACTGTCCAATAATAATAATATATTAATTCGCGGTGTTTTATCGAATTCGTGTTGTGTTGCAAAATGAGTGGTATACATTTGGGTTACGATAACAGGGGACAAATGTATATAGATGAGGTTTTGCTTGTTTGGATTATTCCTTCTATATATTAGTCTCATGAAACTGTAGCTTGAGTTGTACAATTAGTTTTGCTGTATCGGTTTTCATTGGACTTTGATTCAGATTTATGATTTGATTTTTACTTCAGATTTCGGGTTTTATTAACTACTACTATTATGGTATTATTATTATTCTTGATCGCTACTTGTGTGTTACTTTAAAGGTCACCTCTGTGCATTGCCTGACCTCTGTTATATGTATACCTTCATCATCAGACTTGCTTGCTCTTAGTTTTACCTGCTTCTCCATTTACTATTTACATTACTGATTATCGCCTGCTTGCTTGACTTAAGTAGTGATTTACCATTTAGTACATGTTACATTGTTCTCTTATATCGTATTTGGATGTAACTCAGGTTATATGAATTCAAGATACGGTGACGTAAGATGTAGGGTATATATATAAGGGTTTTCTTATTTAGATTATTCTTTCAATGTACTGATCTTCCAGATCTGTAATTTAGGCTCTGGTTTTCAACATTGCTTTACTTTATGCCTCTTTACATACTTTCGTGTGCATGTTCTCAAATCATGGTTTTCTATTCGTGCCTACTTGATTCAGATTTATCAATAATACATGTGCTTATCTATACACGCCACTTGGCATTCACCACCCGCTTGTGGGGAGTTCTGACTCCCTGAGCCTGCATATTCAGATCTCAGAGTTTGAAGCTTATAGATTCTTCCGGTTGCTGATCAGAGGTGCGTAGAGAAATTGTGGATCATCGACAGACCATCTGAGACCCTATCCTCTTAAGCCCCCTTACTTTTCTTTCGAGTTTTCTTTTTGTATCTCATGAGCAATTTGTACAGTTCATTACTATGGGCGTGTTTGGTTCGTTGCAAAACGTCGCAAGTCGTAAGTTGTAAAATGAGAGTTGGAAATATGTACTGTAGCATGGAAAATATATTGTGTTTTACGGTGTTTTTTGTTTTAAGTATGTGAAAATGGTAAAGTATATTGTGTTTTAAGGTGTTTGATTGGTGAAGTGAAATTGTAATTGGAAAAGTATATTGCGTTTTACGGTGTTTGGTTGGTAAAGTGAATTGTAATTGGGAAAGTATATTCGTTTTAAGGTGTTTGGTTGGTAAAGTGAAATTGTAATTGGGAAAGTATATATCTTTTACGGTGTTTGGTTGGTCATGTAAAATGCAAGTGAAAAAGTTGACCACAAACACCGTAGCAGTGATTATGGTATGTTAAATACGATTAATGAAATATAATATGCTGAATTGAAATCTAATAACCACTTTGATTTAAAAATTTATTAAACTAATATTTTATTTCTAACATTAATTTTAATAAAGAATGACTTTATTTCGTATATATAAGATGAAAATATTAACCGGATAAAAAAATAATATATTTGAGAAATAATCTATATAATGTTAATTACACTTTAGGAATACTAATAAGACATTATTATTGCAAAAATATAAGAAATTGAACAAAGTAAAATATAATGAAGTCATGTGAACACGAAAGAACAATTATAATATTAGGACAATGAATTAATATTTTCCCAATTAATATTAACGAAACAAAACCGCTAAATGAAATAAAAGTTTAACGACTAACGACAGTTTGCAGCCTTTTTCAACATGCCATAATGAATTACACTACTCCTATATACCGAAAATCATCCCCACGTCACGCCAATACAGGACTATTGGTTGGAAACCAATCCCAACAAGTATATGATAGCTTTTTGTAACAAACAAATATACGATAGCATTTCAAACCAATATAATAACATTCTGTACTGTAATGTGCATGTATACATTAGAAGTAGTAAACAAGTACAAGATGAACCCTTCAGAATTATCTGTTAATGATACATCAGTTGTATTTCAATAAATAAACAATAGCTGATAAAATAAACAAATAAGACAATGTATCCCCTCCCCTCATGGACATCAAATATAAACATTCTCTGGTACATATATATCAAGCAAATAAAATGAGTGTTCAATCTTCGCATCCTGATGATGTCCTCGATGATCATGACACACAACAAAAGCATCGTCAACATTTCCTCTGTTCACTCGAGGCCGGGCGACTCGAACAAATTGACTTTCTGTGACGATAGACATTAATACAAATGTCAGTTCATAAAAATGTATCTGCGGAGCAGGACAAAGAAAATGTACAAAGTTTGCAGCAGAAAATGGAGAATACCTGAAGGGCCAGAATGTTAAGAGCACCTTGTGCAAAGTCCACACTTCAATGTTTTCCTGCAAATAACTGTAATACAAAGGTAGAAAAGAAGAAACACATGTCGCCAAGAGGTTACAAATTAAACTGCTTTATTTCACGCTTCTGTAAACTTACATATGTCAATATTTTTATTTAGGGCTCAGAACACACTGTAGATGCTATACTAATAGCTCCATATGATGTTGGGATTGCACGGAATGGGCTTCCAACTTGATATAGGTAACAGAGAGGTAGTGCCTCAAGATGATTAACATCCAGCCTGCCTCCAAGACAGGGGTTTCAATCAGTGAGTTGTCCAACCTTGATATGCAAACCTGAATTCAAGGGTTCCCAATTTAACGTGCAAAACTCGCATTATAATTCTACGTGTGCATCATCATAGCCCATGAAGATAGGAATATGCTTTTCAAGGAACCCAGGATAATAAAATAAAACCATGATATAACAGATCAATGAATTAGCAAATGAATAGATTCACAGTTGAAAGAATAGCAAGCAGGCCTGGGTCCAGCATGAGTCCTTTTATAGCGGACAACCAAAAGCCCAGATCTGAACAGCACCGAAAGACAAATGATAATTAGATCAGTAACCAACAATGAAGAGCACAACAAGGAATCAAGCTGAACTATAAGCTAACTTCCACGAGGACCCAGACAGTGTAATTGAGAAAGAGATCAGGAGATGGGAAGGAGGACGCAACATTATAGGCTTTACAGCCTTTTTTTCAACAAATCAGAAGTCTGTCAATCCCAATGACCCGGCAAGGCACGTAAATAAAATTTGTGAAAAGGTAGCTGTATATGGGAGTAATTGCAGCTGTAACAAAACAAGTGAAAAGTCTAAAGTTGCAAATTTTTAAGCATTTTGCATCCATTTTGTAACTCACCAAACAGATAGCATCAAAGAAGAGCAAGCAGACCATCAGGGACTTACAGTTACCATATATACCGGCCAACCTGAGAGCAGATCTGCGCAGCACTGAGAGACAAAAGAAAATTAGATCAGCAACCAACAATGAAGAGCACAACAAGACCCAATAAACAATAAGCTATTTTCCAAGAAGATCCAGACACAAAAGAAAGGTAATTGGTAAGCATGAAATAGGATTTGATTACCAGAGCAGTCCGTTTTTACCAAGCATCAACAGTTTTCAGTGGCTACAACTTTGCAAAAGTTTTTGCATTTGGCATCCAACCACAATCAATTCTGAGAACCTCTTTGAATATTTCTCTTGGTTCTGCTATAACGGAATTGGCAACGCAAGAGGCTCAGATTTTGGAAGAGGTAATTTAAGTGGGGAGGCCTTTACAGACCTCTCCTCCACACCCATGATGGTCAATTTTGAATGCGTGAATGGAGCCACGCCGCTCGTGTACCATACTTTAACGGCTGCAATTCATTACGCACTCCACACGTCACTGCATCCTGTCATTAAGGCTCCTACCCCTTCAAATCATCATTGCCTTCGAAACATTTTTATCTGCCTACATGAACCAAATAATGTCAACCGAAAAACATAGCAAAAGGAAATAAGTATTGTTAAGCATAAACAATCCAAAAGCGTGATGTCCCAAATAAAATAGTCTCACAATGTAGATGGCCTAGCGCCATCCACGGACTACCAAGCAATGAAGTAGGAAGATAAATATGAGTGTACTGATTGCCTACGGCAATCGATAAACCAACATAGCAATAATATCAATGTTTAGGAAGGGCTGCAAATAAGGGGGGTGCATAAAAGACTTCAGCGGCCAAGGGTAGAAGGACGATCACGAGCTCCGACTTTGAAGTCAATCAATGTTGTTCTTCCTCGTGAATCGATATAACCACGCTGCCTTCTCCGCGTCAGTCCTCCTACTGAGGAAACCAGCACCGATGTCGGGGTTCTTCACGAAATAATCAAAAGTAGCAGATACCTCATCTTCATTGAAGATGTAGTACTGATAATCTGTCCCCACCATTGAACGCAGTTGTTCGTAGCATTGTGCAACCACCTTTTTATCTTCTTCTCGCTATCGTAGATGGTATTTGGAAATTTTTTGAACGAATCTGCGAACGATCCCATGATCTCCAGCTCAACGTCCTTCCTCTTGCCTTTACTTGTGGAGCGTTGGGACACAGACATGCTCTCTGGGAGGTCTGTGGACTTAGTAGCCTCAGGTGAGGATGCAGTGTTGAAGGAACCCCCTCTAATGTCGGTCTGCGTTGGACACACAAATGAGGTGCCATCATCCAGTGCAAACCTTCTTTTGGCTCTGTCACCACCAAAGAGGATGTACATCTCGTCATAATGTTGAATGGGCTGGTGAGATAAGGCTTGTCTTTTTGGTGAACCTGTAGTCATTATGATATTTATATTAGAGCTTACTAAAAAAAATATATGGTGAAGATGCATAAATGAAAGTCATTTATCTTATTACCTTTATATATTCTGTATAAACAGCTTCTGGCATCTCAATAGTGCGGATCTCTGGCTTCCACACAACGCAACCGCTTAGAGTCTTTAAAGTACAAATTCGACTCCACTTGGTCTTCCAAGTGCGCAATTGATTGTAAACGTGTTTGTCAGAGACCGCCATTTCAAACTTGTTCTTAATTTCGTTAGCTGCTATTTGGTTCAAGTCCCCCTTAACTCTGTCACGTACCAGCCCTGCCATGAACTCAAGGAGGAAAATACTTGCTGGCTCTGTCCAGCGCTGGTTTCTAGCACCTGTTTTTCTCTTCTTCTTACCACCCATAGAAGGGGCTGCATCATTGTCATACGTGTACTCATTTTCACACATTCTCTGCAAGGAATAATGTCAGACAATATAACTAAAATAGTGCATACATTCAGAGATTATGTTAACATGAAATAAGGTTAAACACCAGGCTTGGTACTAGAGTAAAAGTAGGACATTAATTTGTAGTTGGCACCATATTAGCATGGTTAACATAGCACAACCAAAGTTAGTTATTAATAATAAATTCAATTTTGCATGTCAGCCCACATGCGCTGGGCAATTTCTTCTCTCATTTGAACCCAAGCATTGGCCTCTTCTCGAAGCTGTCTACGGGTCCTTCCCCCTTCGGCTAGATTCTGTGCAGTCCACTCTTCCTCAGTTTGGATGAAATCATCTTCCCCGTGAGACAAGATAAAATTGTGGAGGATGCAACAAGCAATCACAATCTCGACTTGTGTGCGATATGGAAAGAACGGACGAGACGTTAAAATCTTAAATCTTCCCTTAAGAGAACCGAAAGCCCTCTCCACCGACGTACGTAGAGAGGAGTGACGATAGTTGAATAACTCCTTGTAATTGGTGGGTAACCTATCCCTGTAATCACTCAAATGATACCTAACTGAGCGATATGGAGCTAAGAAGCCTGGCCTGATATTGTAACCAGCATCACACAGGTAATATTTCACTATAGTAGCAAATTTGAAACAGTTAAGATTTGTTCAGTACACAAATGAACATAATGAAGTGTGTGAGAATGACACAAAAGGTATGAAATACCTTCGGGGACACGCAGACCGTGTGGTCTTTCAAGAGCATCTCGCAGCACGGTGAGATCATATGCTGATCCTTCCCAACACGCTAAGACATATGTGAATTTCAAATCAAAGTCAACAGCTTCCAGGATATTTTGAGTTGGATACCCTTTTCTTCCGTAGAATGGTCCAACTTCAGCAACTGGTAAAGTAGCGGGGATATGTGTCCCATCAATTGCTCCGACACAATCCTATTGACGTTAAATTAACATTGGTTAGACATTCAAGTGATCATTCGCTCTATTTATTAATAAATGAGTTGATAAAGATTAATTTACCTTGAAGTAAGCATTGAATCTATTGTCGTTGGCAATCTTATCATGGACCAGTGTACTAGAACCACAAATGTAATTCCTTCTGAGTTCTCCAATTGCCCAAAGTGTATGCTGAAAATAACGACTTATTGTCTCTCCAGAACGTATGAAGTTCCCTCCAATCACTCTATTACGGACATTATGTCCAACAATGTGTAGGAACATTGCTAGTTGCTCTTCCATAGTGACATTCACAGAATCTTGTAGGAGTCTCCGAACCCTAATAATGGAACAGAGGTCGAAGAAAACATCCCTATTCATCCTGAACATATTGTGACACATTGTGTCACTGGACTCTATAACTCGTGACAGGTACATTCGTCTCTCTAGGTCCCTGATGTTCCTAGGGATAGGTTGCATGATTTCTTCATGACCGGTCATCCACTTAAGCACCATGAAGGCAGTGGTACAAATTATAAGCAAGCCTAATTCCTCATCCTAAACATCCAACCCAAGTTGGACAAACCTTTCCATGCTAAACATATTGGGAAGTGTTTTCCATTGATTTGCAAAGGGAAAAACTTACAAAAAAAGAGTTTGAGGAGCTAAATTACAAGTATTCTTAAAAAAGATTACAGGTAGATCTCCTCAGAGATTCTGGAGAAGTGTGCCGATAGGAGTCTGGTCAGCGCGCGACCACTTTGTCCCTTTGACGATGCGAGCGATGAGATTCCCTTCTCGCCTGGTTCCGGAAATCAGAGAATAGAGGATTGGTAGAACCCTCTTGCTACTTCTCAAAACCGCCTTCTGTGAGGAATTCCTTCTCGCCTGGTTCCGGAGATTCCTTGAGGAAAAGAGGTTGTTAGGGTATCACCACCCTGAAAAGAGAAGTATTTCTCCTGAAAGGTCTCTGAATTAGAGAACGCACGGTGCGTTATGAAGAAGTCCGATTCTCCCGATCAGCAGAGGATTGATTTGGGAGCAGAAGCCCGCTTTGATTGATCGCCGATCTCTGGATTCCCCTTCGACCGCCTCCTCCCCTTGTGCCCCTGGCGGGCTATTTATAGGGAGAGTAAGGGTATAATCGTCCCCTTGAAGATATGGAAACAGATTGAACCGAATCTGTTTAAATCTGGAAAGTAGCCTTGCTGCGAGGCTAGGATAGCTTCTGCGGAGCTAGAAAATGGGCAAGTCGGTTGATCTTTCCGATTTGTTTTGATCCCTTCCATATCGTTGAAGGATTTTCTCTGATCCTCTTACTCGTTTCAAGAGAGTCAAGAGATTGCGGCAATCACCTGCCATATTTGAATCCCGATTGGATTTGATTTGCTTGGATCCGATCTTATCAGGAGATTTGATTGGTCAAAGGTTGACAACGGAGCTGCCCGCTTTGAAACTCATAGCGGAGCTAGAGGCAACTCTTGGCGAGGTCCGAAAAGAGGCTTTTCGGCGAAGCTATCAGTTAGCTTCCTGGCGATACTCTGGATGATGCTAGCCTCTCAAACGAGGCTATCTCCTTGGGCTAATGTAATGCTAAATGCTAGCATTTTAGACCTGCTGAGGTCTATTTAGAAACAATCCGGGTTCACTGTTCTGCTTGCTGGATCAGTGGAGTCCAAACCGCTTCCTTGTCCCTTGGAGGTGGATGAAAACTGGTCTTCAGCTTGTCTGTCGCTAGACATTGTTCGGACCAATGAGAATCTTGTCTTTTTTAAGTGTCAACAAGACCCCCTTCAAAGTTTTCGAGAGTCTGCAATAGCTCAGACTCCGAAACACTTTGAACTACTGTGATAGTATGTGGAGTATGAACGTCGCCATGATGGTTGAGTTCAGCTTCGCCTTCAATCCTGCTTTGGGATGGATTCGCCAAGAATTGCACTGGTTCGCGAGTAGCTTCGCGTCGGGGTAGCTCCGCGTCTGGGCTTCCAAGAAATAAGTTCACTTTGGAACTCCTGTTGCCTTTTCAAAGCCAACTGCTGGGGTTGGTTACGAGGAGGATCATTCCTTCTTTTGCGCCAATCGAGGGAGATGTTCTCCGATTTGCACGTTTCCAAGGGAGGATACTCCCTTTCTTCAAGGCGTCATAAGTGCCTTTTATGAGGGAGACGTTTTCTTCCCTTGTACGGTTCCAATGGAAACCGTCCCTGTTATCAGGGCGCAATAAATGCCTTAAATGCGCTCATGCTTCCACGCTTGAGGTGGTTGCGTTCAGGCCATGGGGCCTATAAATAAGACACTTGAAGTCTTCTGAAGAGAAGTGCTTTACCTCTCTTCTCTTCTCTTGGTTTGAAAGAGATACTCAGATCTCTGACTAGTGGGAATGCCCACTCTGGTCATTATCCGGCCAAGGACCGGTAAGTCTTGATCGTTCAACGACTTCACCGCTTTTAGGGAATTCATCTCCCTTGGTTTAGCTTTGACAGCTGCTTTAGAGATTGGCTTCCCTTGCTCTTCATCTTGCACTTGGCTGATCTGCAGAGAAGAATTTCAGCACAGCTTCCCTGTGAAGCTACCATCTTGACTTAATCAGAGAAAGATCATTGCATGTTAAGTCCGCTACACTGGCAGAACTTAGGACTTGGTCTCTTCAAAGGTTGAGCCAGTCTTGCCATATTGGTGAATGTTAAGACTGTGTCTGACTTTGCCATAGAGGTGAGGCTAGGACTTGGCGTTTGCTGAGCTAGTCCATTAGTTACTGTGCAGGCGGAGCTTGTCCTCTGCTGAAGTCGGATTGCTTTGCCGCCCAAGAATCTGACTTAATATCTTTGCAGCTCTTTTTTTTTTTTTTAACTGCTAACTTGCTCCAATTTGCCTTGCAGCGAGCTATGCTTGCCAGTCTGGTAACTTGATGGAAGAAACCATGAAATTGCCTTATGCTTCCCTGGTTGAAGCTTTACTTTTAAACAGGAGGAACAATTCGGGGCAGCAGGTGCGCGTCCCAGGGGCTGTTGGCAGCCTCTTATCCGTGATGATTCGTTCTGAGGTGAGGCTGGCCGCCGCCTTTATCGGAGAGGATCCGCTTCAAGATAATGGGCGTCGCCTGTGGGATCGCCGGCATCATTGCCGACTTTCAACTTTGGTGGCCTTTGGGGGCGATCCACTTCAGGAAAGCGGATATCGCGCCTATTAGATCACTGGTACCACTGCCGATTCCCATTATACATGATCTATCGTGTTGGCGGCGATAGGTTTTTATTGCCAGGCTTCAACAAAAATGGCCTAGTAAGATTTGCCATTTTTGTGGAGAAAAATGACCGTGTCCTTGCGGCACCACTGGTTACGGCCTTATGCAGGAGGAAGGCCCTTCCTGTCCCGTTGGTCCGGCCTGGGAACAGATAAAACTGCTTGTATGCCTTTTATGCAAATGGCCTTGTTAGGCAACTTGGTGTGCTATATGAAATACAACTTTGATGTAATATCAAATGTACCCTTTCTATCAATTAAAGTTCATCTCTTGTTCATTAGATTTTTGCTTGCTTTCATTGGGAGTTCGGCCATTGCTGGGCTGGACTGTGTGCGGAGCTAAGGACATAGTCCTTCCTTCGAATGATCTTCGCGAGACTGGTGTGTACCGCGAGCAGCACACTTTTTAGAGGGTTAAGGTAGGCCTCTCGGCGAAGCCCTTGAAGGACTGTGCGAAGTCCGCACTTTTGCACTAGTGAGAAGTTAACTCTTAGTAGAGTTGAATCGGCGCTTCTCGGGAAGGCGCTTCGGGCGCTGTTTCGAATTAATTCGAAACGGCGGCATGGCCCTGTTTTTGAGGCCTCGTTTCAGGCGCTGATTGGCCTATAAAAGCCCGATCGGGCTGAACATGGAAAAGATCTCCTTTTTCAGAGAAATTTCTGTCTTTTCCTCTCCTTCTTCCTCCTTTGCTTCAGAGTACTTCGAGAACTTTTGCAGTTCTTAATGGCGCCCAAAAGACGAGCGGGAAAGGAAGCAGCGACTTCTGCAGCGGAGGCCCTCCTCCTCCGGTCATCGAGCGACCAGTCACCGGTAAGGAATTTTCCTGTCTGATTGGAGACCGAGGTCTCTTTTCCTTTGGAGTCAGTCATTTGGCTATTTAGGACAATCGAATGGGATCTATCCTCATTAGGGAACTCATTTCCCTGAACTTCCCTATTTTCCTTGCACCAGGGAAGTAAGAACTGAACAGTTCTTCTTTTAGGCTTCGGTAGGAAGCCATTGCTTGGGCAGTCTCCATCCTGCTGAGGAACAGGATATGGGTCTGTTCCTTCAGTCGTGGCCACGAAGGACGACTATTGACCATGATGTCCTTTTGATGACGTCAGCCCTTAGGGCTATGCCACTTCCTGCTTTAAGCGAAGTTGGCGCTTTGGATATTTTCTGCAAAGATGCAGTCTTATCCATGAAACGAAGCTTTTTCAAAACTATCGCCTTGCGGGCTCTGCTTGCTGGGCGAGGCTATGCCTTAGTGAATTTTTATGCCTTCGCATCCACTTGATTGGTGAACTAATCATAGCTCATTTCTGTTTTTGCAGTACATTACGCCTCCGGCCTCCAGAACAGTCTGTTCGGTCTAGCCAGTCGAGCAGGCGAAAACATCAGCTTGCAGTTCTATGGGCAGGCTTCATTGTTCAGCAAGCCGAGCTCCCTTGTACGGGATACACTCATCCAGGACGGTCGTCCGCAGGCCATGCGGAGCATCTTGACTACGGCTCCGCTTGAAGATATCGACCGTCAGGCTTACAGAAAGCCTGACTTCATGTTCGGGGATGCTGCACCTGATCCCGATCGCCAGCTGCAGGCTGGTGAAGGCCAGTGGATCTTCCAGTTGGACGGCGAGAGATTCTATCTCCCATCCACTAAGCGGCATTTTGCTTTGTCTTCCTTCGCGAGCGTGACTCAGGCTCGGAAGATGGCGTGGGGCGTGAGCCTAAATGCCGAGTCTGTGAGTGTCGGGAGGTTGACATTCCAGTCCGGCTATTCGAAGGCGGGCCATCCTCGTAGCATAATGGGGCTATACCCTGGGAAGGTATCGCGGGACCTTCCAGTAGGAGAGAACCCAGCTGCGGCGCCGACCTTTGGCACTCAGTTCTACGAAGTTGACGGGAACTACCCTGCCACCGATTTCAGGACTCCCGGTTGGGTCCACCCTCCTAGGTCGTGGTGGGCGGAGTTGACCAACTATATCCTCACTCATTTTGAGGGGGACTTAGAGAGGTTAAACCTCCATGAGGCCGTCAGGGCGACCTGCTACGGTATTGAGATGAAGGTGGCGTGCTTCTACGCCATCCTTGAGTTGTACTGCCCGGCCTCGGGGACTTTCTTCACCCCGGTTGGTGAGTTGGGCATGGCCCTGCACGAGATGCGGGAGATCTCTGCTTTGCCCTTCGGGTCTCTTCCGTACGAAGAGTACTTTCCCTGTGAGGCGGAGTTGGCTCTCCTGGAGAAGCAAGAGCCTGCTTTGCTTGAGACATATCGGGAATTGATGTGTCACTTGCACATTTGTTCCAGCATCCACACTGGTGGCAAGGGTAGCTCGAAGAGCTTGAAGAGCTGGGGGAACTACTTGTTCCCGGATATGAACTAGTGCGCCTGAGGCAGCCCATTGCGGAGTTGCTGAAGAAGACATCTTGGCAAGGATGGAGGTGCATGCTGAAAAGGACATCGTCGTGGCAGAAGATGATGGTCCTTTCGGGAAGGGTGATGTTCTTCGGAGCTTTCACCATCAGGCCCGCCGGCCTATGTCTCGCAAGGCGTTGCTGGCCGGCTTCTTAACCATCTGGTTAAAGAAGTGTGTCGTACCTTCTTCTTCGGGTGACATCGTCCACCCGAATGTGCTGCTGCCTGCCGTCCGCTTGGTCCATGGCCACCGTCTGGGTCTTCTCCCGGCCATGGTGTGTTGTGTTCAGAGGGGCCTTCGTGTACTGACGGAGGCTTTCTGCAGGCCAATGGCGTCAAGGCGAGGGAAGGGTGCCGTCCTGCCTTGTGACGGACCCAATCCTAGGGTAGGTTTACCATACACCTACTTGATGGCGTGGTTCGCCTTGCACTGCCCCAGTTTGATTGGAGCTGGGGAAGACCCTCCGCAGGGTGTTCAAACGGCGCTTCTCCGTCGCTTTGAAGGCCGTTCGTGGCAGAAAACTTATGTGGCCGAGGCCCGTAAGTTAGTGCGTCGTTATGACGCTTATAGCCTGTTCCGTTGTTTTCCTCGCCTGCGGGGTGCAGGATACAACGAGGAATTCCATGATGTGGAGTCAGGTCGGTCTCCCATGAGTCGGGGTGTTTTCGAGTGGCTGGTCTGTATCCGGCCCTCGCATTTGCTGTACAGGAGTGGGGATACCTGCTACCTGGAGCCCTACGTCCCGAGCCGGTTTGCCCGCCAATTTGGGTATGACCAGTTGTATGTGGGCAACCCCAATCCGGACCTGGCTTTCATGGGGAGCCTCATTGATGGGGCTCGTGCTTGGCGGTTCTTTACCGCGGATGGCACTGGAGCGTGGCTACACACGCCGCTGAGGGATCCCGGCCTTTGGACGACCCTGTGTTTCTGCCAATGGTATGCAACTTCGAACTCCACACCTGCTGGGTTTAATGCCAACCGTTCGGGTGTGAAGTTAATTTCTCATCGGATGAGGCAGAAGGCTTCTGATAAGAAGGAGGGCAAACGAGTCCGTGTTCCTGGCATAGAGGAGTTCATCGCTGTAGATGACAGCGGGGCTTCTGATGCGGGGAGCCCTCGCTTCGAGGCAGAGACGAGGGCTGATGCCCATGAAGCTGATACTCGTGAAGCCGGTTCTGGTGTAGTGGGGACAGCTCCCCCACGACATGTGGAAGAAGTGGAAGAAGAGGATTCTGATGTCCACTTCAAGAGGAAGCGTGGGAGTGGATCCCGTAGGAAGTCGTCGGTGAAGAGGCCCCGTCGCCATGCTCCTACAATTGTGGTAGAGGGCGAACCCTCTACTGCGCTTCCTTCTGCTGCTCCATTAGTGGCTGAGCCGTCGGTTGCTGAACCGACTACTGGTAAGATTGGCCCCGTCTAATATGCCTTCAGCGCACTTTGAATAACTCATCATTTGCTTTTTCTTGCAGGAGCCGAGGAGCATGGGGAGCAAGGGGACCAGTATGATCCTCTATTCGCTTATGGAACTGCAGCTGGTTCCTTTGCTCGCTCGGAGGAGTCTGGAGGTGATGCGGCCGACATTGGCCTCTCGGGCGCTGGGACTTCTAAAGGAAGTCCTATGGCATCCAGCTCTATCGGGTGGTCTGCGGAGGAATCGGCGAGCAGGCCGGCTATCCGCGTTGATTCTGGCAAGAACTTCGCGATGGAACCCCTAGAGACTGATGAGGCTGACGAAGTAACATCAGCCTTTGGTAAAATAACAACCTCTTGATCTCCTCTTGTTTACCGCATCTGCTTTTTGACCATGGCTTTGTTGCAGGTGTTCGGCCTCAAGATGCGTCGGCTTTGAAGGAGCCGGAGGATTCCCCTGGAAGGTCAGAGGGTGAGTTGAGTGCTTCGTCCACGGCGGATGTTGCCATGTTGGACGTGTTGTATGGCGACTTGCCTTCTTATCAGCCCACGTCAGCTGAAAGGTGAGAGGCTGAAGGGGCGGCAGTCCCGGAGGTATCCTCACTCCCAATCACATCACCGAGTGAGGTGCCGGCAATTTTGCCCAGTGCAGGGCTGAGGGTGATCGTGGACCCTATTTCCCCGACTTTGATTGTCGAGCCTGCTGCTCAGGAGGTGGTTGCCAGTCCTACCTCCGCGGTGGCTGGCGTGCTGGTGTCGCTGAGGACTCCGCCGAGGTCACCTTTGGCTTGCCTTGCTGCTGTCGATGTTCCCGCTTCTTCTTCTGCGGCGGTGTCGACTGGTGTGGTAGATTGCTCCGAGGTTGTCTCAAGGGTTGATGAAGCTGAGAACGACTTCATCGGTAATCTGGTCGACAGCTTCTATAACAGTTTGGAGCAGACTATCGGTCTAGTCTTGAAGGGCTCGCCTGTGCCATTCTCGAAGCTGAAGATGGTCCTCTCCCGTGGCATTGAGTGTATTCGGGACTTTGAGGGGTACCATCAAGCTACTGCTCTGGAACTCCTGGTAGATGACCTTGAGAAGGACGTGGAGGAATGGCGCCACCTTTATCATTCAGACGCAGCGTCTTTGGCTGATGACCGGCTTACACGTCTTGTTGCCAAAGGCGCGAGGCTCAGCTCGCCGCTCAAGAGGCTGCTGAGGCTATCTCCTCTGACTTGAAGTCCTTGGAGACAGAGCAAGTAGAGGTTGGGAGTGCAATTGACGCTTCCACCAGTGTTCTTCTTGATGCCGAAGATAAGGTTAAGAGGGCCGAAGAGATGATCCGGAAGGCAAATCTCCTCTTATCCAAAGCTACGCAGATGCGTCATGAAGAGACTGCGCGGCTTGAGCAGCTCAGGGCTCGGAGTGAGGAACTGGCGCGGCAGAAGTCGTCACAGAGGGCGACTTTGGCGGAGGTCGAGGCTCGTCTGGCTCAGGCGGTGAACTTCGATGAGGCTGAGCTAAGATCACAGGCGCTGGCCCAGGCTGCTGATGACAGGAGGACGAGGCTAGCTTCGCTCGGAGATCGGATCCGATCTTATCATGTACGCCTATAGGCTCCTCCATGTATCCCATCCTTTTGGAATTTAATAAAAATTCTTTCTTTTGTCGTCTTTGTTTGTTTGGATAATGAGGCATGGCTGTCTGTTGGTTCAGAGGTCGCAATGACATAACCGAATGGGACGTCGCCAGTCTCGAGGTCAGCCCTTTGCGGGGCTAAAAGGGGAGATACTTGCCTTTTGTAAATGTCAGCAAGTATTGAGACCTGTCTTTTGTAAATGTCAACAGGGCTCAAGATTGAGACTTAGCTGTCTGCTGGTTCAGAGGTCGCAATGACGTAACCAATTGAGACGCCACTAAGCTCAATGATAGATGAGACTTGGCTATCTGCCAGTTCAGAGGTCGCAATGACATAACTGGTTGAGAAGCCACCAAGCTCAAAATAGGTGATACTTGTCTTTTGTAAATGTCAACAAGTATCGAGACCTGTCTTTTGTAAATGTCAACAGGGCTCAAGATTGAGACTTAGCTGTCCGCTGGTTCAGAGGTCGCAATGACGTAACCAATTGAGACGCCACTAAGCTCAATGGTAGATGAGACTTGGCTATCTGCCAGTTCAGAGGTCGCAATGACATAACTGGTTGAGAAGCCACCAAGCTCAAAATAGGTGATACTTGTCTTTTGTAAATGTCAACAAGTATCGAGATCTGTCTTTTGTAAATATCAACAGGGCTCAAGATTGAGACTTAGCTGTCCGCTGGTTCAGAGGTCGCAATGACGTAACCAATTGAGACGCCACTAAGCTCAATGGTAGATGAGACTTGGCTATCTGCCAGTTCAGAGGTCGCAATGACATAACTGGTTGAGAAGCCACCAAGCTCAACAATGAGTGATGAGGTCTCGTTTTCACGAGGGAATCACTGTCATAGGTTTAATGTTAACATAACAGTGAGATATATGTGGTCCTACCATTCTATGGATGAGAATTGGTAGGTGATTTTGGAGGTCTTGTTCTCACGAGGAAACCACTGTCATAGGTTTAATGTTGACATAACAGTGAGATATATGTGGTCCTACCATTCTATGGATGAGAATTGGTAGGTGATTCTGGAGAGGGAATCAAATGGGAGCAGGTTCCTTAGGATTTTTAGCAAACCCCCAGCTATCAACAGGTTTGATATGCTTGGAGAAAGAGAGAGGCTCTCTTTGTGCGCATTCTGGCCGCGCGGATCTCGATCAGAGGTGTAATGTTAACTTGATCGAGAGCAAGATCCTCGATTAAGGATAATACTTCTTTAAGAATTTGCCATTGATCGGCATCATGAGTAGGTCGCCATCTGCATTCATAAGGCGGTATGCCCCGTTTGAATAGACTGTTTCTATTACAAACGGTCCTTCCCATTTAGGCTGAAATTTGCCTTTGGTCTTGTGCGTCATGATCATCGGTCGTCTGACGGCTAAGACCAGGTCCCCTTTCTGGAAGACTCTCTGCTTGACCTTCTTATTGAAGGCTTTTGACATCCGAGCCTGATATAGCTCGATGTGTTACTGAGCTTGTAGCCGCTTCTCGTCTAGGGCTTCGAGCTCTTGAAGACGCAGGCGATCATTGTCTTCTGATGTCATCTTAGTAGTCAAGGCTACCCGCAATGATGGCACCTAGATTTCCAATGGGATAACTGCTTCGCACCCATATACCAGGGAAAAAGGCGTATTGCCTGTCGGTGTCCGAACTGTGGTCCGGTAAGCCCAGAGACATTCACCCAGCTTTTCGTCCCAATCTCGCTTATTCGAGGAGATGAACTTCTTGAGCAGCTTGATGATCGTCTTGTTAAATGCCTCTGCCAAGCCATTGGCGGCAGGATTGTAGGCGGTTGAAGCCACATTCTGAATTCGGTATTTATCGCAGAACCGATAGAACCCTTGGCTTACGAATTGGGGGCCATTGTCATGGATGATCCGCCTGGGGACACCAAATCGATGGATGACATGGTGTTTGATGAAGCTAACCAGATTGGAGGTTTTAACTTCGGCCAACGGTATGGCTTCTGCCCATTTTGAGAAGTAATCGGTTATTGCCAGGATAAACCGGTGACCTCTTGCCGAAGAGGGACTGATTGGCCCTACGACATCGATTCCCCATGCTTCAAATGGCCATGAAGCGACAGTAGGGTGGAGCAACTCCGAAGGTTGGTGTATGAAGTCTGCATGAACCTGGCACGCCTTACACCTTCGTGCATATTGGATGGCGTCGGCTATCATAGTTGGCCAATAATATCCCAGCCTATGCAACCGGTCTTTAAGCTTTGGACCCGGCTGATGAGCTCCACAAGTGCCGTCGTGCGCTTCTTGGAGCGCTTCCTGTGCCTCTGAATGGGAAAGGCAACGGAGGAGGATACCATCATATGAATGACGGTAGAGTGTCTTCAAAGTGGGATCATAGTAGAAACGGAGCGACCTTCGTCTGATGGACGCTGCTTCTTTGGGATCGTC
Source organism: Agave tequilana (assembly GCA_038442645.1). Lineage (NCBI taxonomy): Eukaryota > Viridiplantae > Streptophyta > Magnoliopsida > Asparagales > Asparagaceae > Agave > Agave tequilana. The sequence goes on along the minus strand of JAVJIF010021952.1, from coordinate 59,795 downwards.
TGGAAGCAGACCGTGCAGAGCATAGTCAATGAGAGGGAAGCGCCAATCCCTCGGCTCAAGATCCACGGAGATATTATGGACCTCTTGGATCCTTAACATATGCTTGGAGCATACGAGATGCCGGGTCGCGACTGTGAGGTGATACTCGGTGTCGGCCGTAAGGCTAGCGTCGTCGCTAATGCAGCGAGAGCGTCCGCCTTGGTATTTTGAGATCGGGACACATGCCCGATGTAGAAGCCTTCAAATAAGTTAGCCACTCAATGGCCGTATGGTAATAAGGCACCAAGTCCTCATGGCGGACTTCATATTCGCCTTTAACCTGATTGATGATCAGTTTTGAATCGCCATAAGCTTCAAGGTAGCGTACCCCCATTCCATGGGCGAGCTGGAGACCGATGAGCAGAGCATTGTATTCCGCTACATTATTAGAGCATGATTCTGTCAAGGAGAATGCTCTGGGAAGGATATGATCCTGTGGGGAGATGAACACAACCCCCACTCCGGCAATAATCTTGCCTTTGGGGCCCATCCGTGATGCTCCGTCGAAGAACATCTGCCACACTTCCTCTACTGAGGTTGCATTAGATTCGAAGACCTCATCAGGGATGTCTTCGTGAAGCTTTGAATGTTCCGGAACTGGATGCGCAGCCAAGAACTCTGCAAGGGCTTGACCTTTAACCGCCTTTTGAGGGGTAAAGGTCATGTCATATTGGGACAATAGCAGTGCCCATTTAGCCAATCTTGAGTTCAATGATCCTGGCTTCGTCATAAGAAGACGCAATGGGTTTACTCTGGAGATGACATGTATGGTTTGGCCAACCAAATAATGTCGTGTCTTCTGGACAGCGAAGACGAGAGTTAAACACTCTTTCTCAATAGGATTGTAGCGAGATTCCGCTCCTATGAGAGTCCTGCTCAGATAATAAATGGCCTGCTCATGGCCATTGTCGTCCTTCTGAGCGAGGAGGGCGCCGAGGGAATAGTCCAGAGCTTTTACATAAAGTAAGAACGGTTTTCCTGATGTAGGGGCCACCAAGACTGGAGGTTTTGTGAGATACCTCTTAATGTCTTCATAAGCTTCTTGACAAGCTTGATCCCATATGAAGGCAGTACCCTTTTTCATGAGACGGGTGAACGGTTGGCAGCGGCCTGATAGATTTGCTATGAATCTTCTGATGTAGGCTAACCTGCCTTGTAAGCCTCTGAGCTCTTTGAGGTTCCTCGGTGGATGCATGTCCTGGATGGCTTTGACTTTGTCTGGGTCCAGATGAATCCCTTTCGATGTGATAATGAACCCAAGGAATTTGCCGCTGGATACTCCTAAAAAGGATTTTGTCGGGTTCATTTTCAACTGATGAGCCCGCATTATATCGAACATCGTTCTCAGATCGCGAAGATGTTCATTTTTGCTGCGGCTTTTGACAGCAATGTCGTCAACATAGCACTCTACTGTCTTCCGGAGGTGATCGCGGAAGATCGTGCTCATTGCGCGCTGGTAGGTTGCTCCGGCGTTCTTCAGTCCGAAGGGCATCACAGTGTAGCAGTATACCCCCAATGGCGTTCGGAAAGAAGTATGCTTCTCGTCATCAGGATACATCTTGATCTGGTTGTACCCTGAGAAGCCGTCCATGAAAGACATCCTTTCGAACCCGCATGTGTTGTCGATCATGACATCAGTGATCGGCAGTGGGAATTCATCTTTGGGACAGGCCGTATTGAGGTCACGGTAGTCGATGCAGATCCGTATTTTCCCGTTCTTTTTGAGGACGGGGACGATGTTAGCTGCCCAGTCTGGATGCTGTTCCTCTCGGATGAAGCCGCATGCAATGAGCTTGTGGACTTCAGCTTCAATAGCCTCCATGATATTTGGGCGGAACCGACGTTGTTGCTGCTTGACTGGCTTGACGTCAGGCTTAATATTTAGACGGTGCATAGCGACCTGTGGATCAAGTCCAGGCATGTCTTCGTAGCTCCAGGCGAAGACATCTATATACTCTTTTATGAGTATTATCAATTCTTCCTTTTCGATAAGTGATAAGCTTTCACTTATGAAAATAGGCTTGGGGTGATCTTGACTACCCAAGTTGACCTGCATCACCTTGTCTTCGGTAGGCGGCTCGCGCAGCTCAAACCGCTTTTCCCATTGGAGGCTCAATTGCTGGGCCCAAGGTTCCTCATCAGCAGCTCCCGCAGGTTCCGATTGACTGCCTGAAGTCATATTCACAGTGAGGCCGTTGAACATTCCTCCCATGCTGACGTCAGAGTCCCACTCGGCAGATGAGTCCGACCGTGATGGAATTGGTTCGTCGTCTTTGACTTGAACCGTTACTGATGATGTGGGTGTAACATAACCCAATCCCCTGCGTGTACTATCATAGTAATTTGCAGGTTTCCCTTTCGGGACAATATTACGCATCAGACCGCGTCTTCCTTTTCCGAAGTTCAGGCTGCCTGCCTGCTTCAAGTCATATCCCATCTTCTCCATAATATGGCGTGCCGGTTGCGCATAATGGAAGAACTGTGGGGCTTCTGAGTCCGAACTTGAATCTGTAGCTGCAGGTCCCCGTGGCTGGGTTCTACCGAAGATTATCGGCAACTGACCTTGTTTGGACGGGGAATCACCAGCGTGGCCCCTTCTATAACTTCCACAGATGTAGTAGCCGAACTTGGCTCATGTACGGGCATGTGCAGAGAGCCCTCTATGATGGATTTAATTGACCCAATACTCGCAGGATAATCAAAAGAGATATTATCATTAATTACCCATTCACCCTCTTCATCAGAAGGAGTATTACATTGGGGGTCATTGAGGAAACATGCTGTAATTGGTTCGCCCATCAAAATGGCTGGCATGCCTATTTCGAATTCTGAATCCGCCTCATTGCCACTTTCATCATCGTCTGGCAATGGCTCTGCAGGCGTTCCGTCGGCCTCTTGATACAGGAGGGCGTCGGTGAAGTAGTTTTCCACCCCTTGAAGGGTCGCTTTTCAGCGAAGACAGTTCGTACTGTCGCATCATCTTCAACATATTTGAAGCATTGGTGGAGAGTGGAAGGAACGATCCAGTTGGCATGGATCCAAGGTCTTCCTAGCAGCAAGTTATATGATGTGTCAGCATCAATGACATAGCACGTCACTTCTGACTTCAAGCTTCCGATTCTGCAGCGGAGCCGAATCTTTCCAAGCGGATGGCTGCTCCCGGCGTTAAACCGTATATTGTAGTGGTGGTTGCGGACAACCTGTACAATGGTATGCCGAGGACATAGAGGAGCCTTTTGGGGATGATGCTGAGTGCAGACCCCGGATCGACTTGTACTCTTTCAATGCATGTTGAACCGATATATCCGGTATAGTACAGAGGTCGATCATGCTTGTTATCTTTGAGAAGCATATCCTCCGCCGTGAAGGTAATAGCAGGCACCTTTGACTGTGCGTGATGGCACTCTGAGCAGGAGGGCCGCATCTCATCACCAGGAACCTCAGGCATGTATGTCAGAAAGGACTCTGAGTTGGCTAACGCATCTCTGAGTGCCTCTCTTGTCTCTTAGAGAGACGAAGGAGCTCGTGTATTGTGATACGAGCCGGGATATCGGCTAAGTGAGCCAATATATCAAAGCGGAAGGGCATGGCTAACCCTTGGACTGACGGTTTCTTCAACGCATGGTCGAACCGCACTTCCTTAGGCTTCTCTCTCCCTTTGGTCAGGACTGGAGCGGATGTCGGCATTGGTACTGACGTCGTTTGCTGTTGTATCTCGTCAGTAGACTTGTCATACTGCCTTAAGTATGATTTTCCAGACCGGGTGCCCGTCTGTTGAGGCGCATCTGCCTGCGCTGTGCAAGCACGCTTTTCTCCTTCTGAATCACTGAGGGAAGCCGAAGTAAGGTTGTCATCATCTGGCAGGACAGAGATGACATTGCAGGACTTGCCCTTTTTGCTGGAGTCCTTCGACGTCCGCTGTATGTCTTGGACGAGGTCAGGGTGTATCCACATAACTTCCCCTGTCTCCAATGTCAAGGGGACGAGACCCTTGTCATCTTTAGCTATAGCTGAAGAATGCTTGACTTCCAACCGCGGTGTGGGGGCTGGATAAGTCCCGTCAGGAACCATGACCTTTTGGGCTGTGCCGAATTCAAGGGTCACCATATTGGCAGTAACTTTCTTCTGCTCCGTCTTCAGTGTGAGGACGCCGGCATCAATTAGGGCTTGTATCCTGTCCTTGAGGACATAGCACTTGTCAGTAGGATGATGGACCATCCTATGATAAAGACAGTATTTGGGGTCATTTGTGCGCCCTATCTCATTAGGACGCCGAGCATCCGGTAGCTTCATCTTATTTCCTTTGTGGAGCAGATGGAATATCGTGACCACCTGATCATCTCTGAAGGAGTACTGCTTTGGAGGGAACTTAGACTCCTGGCTGTTGGAGACGCTCTTCCTGGCCTTCGACTGCACATCTCCGGATAACTCCACAGACATAGTCTCTTTGCCCTTAGCTTGAGAAGATTGCGGTAGGTCGCTACGCCCCTTGTTGTTCATCCCTCACTTGCCTCTAGGGGCGGATGGTTCGAACTTTTTAGCCGACTTCTCGGCTATCTCAGCTTGTTCGACCAATTCTTTCCAAGTGTGGGCTTTGATAGCCCCCATGTGAACTTCTACTTGGTCTAAGAAGTTGTGTCTGCATGTCTGTAAGAGCATGGGTAGTGGCATCCCAGCTGGGCACATCAAGGATAAGTTTCTGAATCGTTCAATATAGTCACGGACAGATTCGCCCTTCCTCTGCACAGTGGAGAGGAGTCTGTCCATGGTCACTTCGGTATCGTCCTCATAGAAACGAGAAAGGAACCGAGTTTTCAGGTCGATCCAGGAGTTGATAGAGCCCGGGGAAGACTGCGAAACCAGTCAAATGCCACCCCCTTTAAGGTGCCAATGAAAAGCCTAGCCATGATGGCGTCATTGCTTATAACATTACCAGTCTGAGACCGGAAATAGTAGATGTGCTGATTTGGCGAGCTCTTTCCATCATAGGTGTGCAACGTTGATGGCTTGAACTTCGGTGGATATGGCACCGAATCCCACTCCAGTGGGTAAGGACGAACTGCCCCTACTTTCTTTAATTCATCCCTCTGAGCCAGGGATGCAATTTGGGCTTGGAGGCCTTTTAGGACTTCGGCGTCTAGTGAAGAGCCTTCTTTGGATCTATCCGTCTGACGCGGATTATTGTTGAGGCGTTCTTCCTCATCATGATTGCTCCCGGTATCACCGTCGTCCCGGTTATTGAGGAGTTGAGCAAGCATCCGTTGGATATTGTCTAGGGCCTCTTGCTGAGTTCTGGAGGTTTGCTCCTGAGCTTCCAAACGCCGACGAAGGTCGTCATTGGCGTTATCGGCCATATTAACCGATGCTTTGTCCGTTCGCACAGAACTGACTGTTGCTGAAGAGGCATACCTGCTGTCTTCATCTTCTCCTTCGGATGATTGGGGTGACCGCCTGGGCTGTGGCACGGTTGGGACCATCGAGGAGGAAGGCTGTTCATAATTATAGGGTATCGCCACCCTGGATCTGGTGTTTCGGAAAACACCTTCTTCTTGCACCAAGACTTCACCCAAGCCTGGGCTATAATCTGGATCTGGGGATCCGAAAGGGGTATCATCAGATGTATGACCTTCCCTGTGTCGCTCTCGTCCTCTTCCGGTCATGTTGACGGACGCGAAGGCTGGGCCTCGCGAAGCACTCCTTTCATGATGCTTCTTTGTGGCATGTGTGGACAACCGGTTAAACACCGATTGACGGTGCGGAGATGCAGCCTTGATTGGATATTGCCGACAACGGGCTGAATGGATTGTCACAAGTCGGAATCCTCTTTGACAACAAGGGGAAGTGGTTTGGAGAGACTCCAATTCCCGCTTGTTTGCCAAGATTTGTTGTAGGTTAGGCTCAACAGAGCCTGAACAACCCCGTGGGGAGGCCTTTCTGGAGCGTACAAGGGATGATGCTCCGTTCTTCTTATCCCTGCAGAAGGGATTAGTACTGAATAGTACTTTGGCGCTAGCTTCGCCGACAGGTGCGAGCTTAGTGCTTGATGAATTGGGGAGCGGAGCACGCTGTGGTGCTTTGCCCGCTATTCTACTGCGAAGGGGATCAATCTCAGATAACACTGCAGTCTTAGCCTCGCGGCCGCGAACCCAGTGAATTCGTTGTGGTACAATAGCTTTGCTTGTGAAAGCGAGGCTGACAGAAGGCTTTGCTGCCCTTGATTCAGGTGACGGTATGATTGCCGTCGTGACTTCATGGTTGGCAGCATCGCTAGGGCAGACGGGCATCTTACCCTTTTCTTCGCGGGAGAGGCGCGGTCTCGGCATGACTACACCGAGAGCTTCGGTTGAAGACTTCTGTTTAGGCTTCCATATCAGCCTTGACAGGGGACGCCTAGGTTCGCAAGGAACCTGAATAGCCACAAGCGGGGCTGTGGGGTGCTGGCAAAATTCTGCCTCTGGTTTCTGATTTGAAACCTTGGTCATGAAGACCTTCCTGTGCTTCCGCGCTCGAAGCGTCAGGCCACTCCCAGAGAGGACTTCTTCAAATCTTCCTTGATCGATCTGGATAACCAGGTTCTCAAAAGTGCAGGATCTGGGCTGCGGACATGTTTACTTGTTGCGCCAGAGAACTGCGGCAGGTTTGCAGAGAACCTTTTCCGTCTCCGCAGAGACTTTGCTTGAAGATTTAGCCAGAGAAGATCTGGCTGCACCGGCTTTTCTGAATTCAGAGATAGACCCGAAGGTCTGTTCGTCGCATTGCGACACTTGATTCTCAGCAGAGGAGAATACAGTCCCCAGCGGGGTCGCCATCTTGTTTTCCATTGATTTGCAAAGGGGAAAACTTACAAAAAAAGAGTTTGAGGAGCTAAATTACAAGTATTCTAAAAAAAGATTACAGGTAGATCTCCTCAGAGATTCTGGAGAAGTGTGCCGATAGGAGTCTGGTCAGCGCGCGACCACTTTGTCCCTTTGACGATGCAAGCGATGAGATTCCCTTCTCGCCTGGTTCCGGGAATCAGAGAATAGAGGATTGGTAGAACCCTCTTGCTACTTCTCAAAACCGCCTTCTGTGAGGAATTCCTTCTCGCCTGGTTCCGGAGATTCATTGAGGAAAAGAGGTTGTTAGGGTATCACCACCCTGAAAAGAGAAGTATTTCTCCTGAAAGGTCTCTGAATTAGAGAACGCACGGTGCGTTATGAAGAAGTCCGATTCTCCCGATCAGCAGAGGATTGATTTGGGAGCAGAAGCCCGCTTTGATTGATCGCCGATCTCTGGATTCCCCTTCGACCGCCTCCTCCCCTTGTGCCCCTGGCGGGCTATTTATAGGGAGAGTAAGGGTATAATCGTCCCCTTGAAGATATGAAAACAGATTGAACCGAATCTGTTTAAATCTGGAAAGTAGCCTTGCTGCGAGGCTAGGATAGCTTCTGCGGAGCTAGAAAATGGGCAAGTCGGTTGATCTTTCCGATTTGTTTTGATCCCTTCCATATCGTTGAAGGATTTTCTCTGATCCTCTTACTCGTTTCAAGAGAGTCAAGAGATTGCGGCAATCACCTGCCATATTTGAATCCCGATTGGATTTGATTTGCTTGGATCCGATCTTATCAGGAGATTTGATTGGTCAAAGGTTGACAACGGAGCTGCCCGCTTTGAAGCTCATAGCGGAGCTAGAGGCAACTCTTGGCGAGGTCCGAAAAGAGGCTTTTCGGCGAAGCTATCAGTTAGCTTCCTGGCGATACTCTGGATGATGCTAGCCTCTCAAACGAGGCTATCTCCTTGGGCTAATGTAATGCTAAATGCTAGCATTTTAGACCTGCTGAGGTCTGTTTAGAAACAATCCGGGTTCACTGTTCTGCTTGCTGGATCAGTGGAGTCCAAACCGCTTCCTTGTCCCTTGGAGGTGGATGAAAACTGGTCTTCAGCTTGTCTGTCGCTAGACATTGTTCGGACCAATGAGAATCTTGTCTTTTTTAAGTGTCAACAGGAAGAAAGGTACATATTACTCGAAACGATAAATAGGGGTATAAATGGGGATTGTTACTTTACGAGTTCTTACCAAATAATTATAAATTAGCATCTATGAGTTAAACGGTAGGAAAAAATTAGGCCAGTAGAGTTAGAAACTGCAATTTTCATATAATACTAGTACAAAAGGGCGCAGAGACAAGCAGTAAAGCATACATGCTGATTTTACTTTTTCGACGATTATAGCATGCATGCCACTAGAAAATCTTGGAAACAATCTTAAATAAGAAACATTATGTGCATATAACATCAATCAAACACAATTTCCCTTACAAATCCAGAGGTCCATACTCTCATGTTAGTAGCTTTAGGAAAAAAAACTAATGAATCTGTACAAAAATAAATGTCTGAATAGTTTACGCAACACTGGATGAAGTTGAAATTGAACATCACTTTGTGAAAATTAGAAAATTAGGGAGCAGATAAAATAGAAGTTAACTTAGGTAATAACACAATAAAAGAAATAATATGCGCATAACACAAAGTTAGCCATGTAATAGGAACTTAAAAAGGTGCAACTATCACCATCAAGCTTTGTCCAAGAATCCCCACCAAAATTTCCTACCAAGGGCAACATTCAATGTCACAGCAAGCTTTCACACATCTTTCTTTATGATTTGAGTCCAACTTAACCCGGGCCTCCCTCTTATATTCTACCCTAAGATACAAACTCGTCAGTTATGTTGGTAGAGCCTTTAAACTTTTTACATTCAACGTCACAGCAAGCTTCCACACCAGTTTACTCACATTGTACTCATCCCTTACCTTCTTAATTTTCCAACACTTAGCTTAGCATTCTCCTTTCTTCGAAATTGTCGTGTATGAACATGCTTCCCTAATCACCCAACATTTCAACCATGTCCTAATTACGCCTCATGCTTATTAGTTAAGACTTAACAGAAAAGAATTAACTGTTGATCTAATACTTTTTGCAGCAAATAGAATTTCAGGTGGACTAATTCATAAACGAAATGCATTCAGAAAATAAAGACACTTTAACAGTGAATAATACCATACCAGAAGAAATGGGAGTAGCAATTGCACAAACAGATAACAGAAATTGGCTCTCTTTTGAAAAAATCCAACTCACCCACAGATCAACAGAGCTATCAGTTGATCTATGAGGTTAACAGCATACCTCAACAACAATTTTGTCCGAAGTTGATGCCTGATCGGAGATAACTGGGCTCAGCCTCTTCCTCACGTTCCCACACACTTCACAATGTTTCTCTATTTTCTGCCCTTTGCCCTATTTATGCTGCTGGAGGCAGATTTGAAGGAGAGGGACAGTAGTAAAGAAAGGGGAAGATGACCTTTGGAGATTAGAAAGGTCAATACAGACTTCCGAGGAGATCACGCGGCTATAGTGAAAACCCTAACTTTCTAGCCAATTTTTCTCACAAAGAACAAAGATTCACATGGGAACGTAATGAAGATTTCAGTCGACCAAGATGTCAAGGAGCAGAGGGGAATCGATTCCTTGTGGAATCTCTAGGCTACAGTGGGTAGAAGCGACCGATCAACTTTGGTGCGGGCAGCCAGTTGTCGACGCCGTACTTGTCAGAGCTGCTGAAATCTCTTTTGCAGGGGAACGATTGAGAGAGGGCGGACCAGCGAGGGGGCGAAGATGGAGGAAAAAGGGCTGAATCGTGCTGCTACAGTGGAGATGGGAGAAGATTGGGAGATGGGAAAGAGGATGCAACAGTACTGAGTTTTGCAGCCTTTTTTTCAAACCAGCAGAAGACTCTCGATCCCTGAAATCCGGGCACGCCACGGGCACATTTTGTGAAAAGGTAGCTGTAAATGGGAATAATGGCAAACGAAACCAAACAAGTGTAAAAGGTAAAGTTGCAAAAGTTTTTGCATTTTGCAAACATTTGCAACTTACCAAACACGCCCTATATATCTCCTTGTATTCTCGCATTTGCGCCTATTGATGATGTAATATTCTTGTAATATTGCGTTACATCTTGTGATAACTTTATAATTATACTCATATGCTTGAATGTATAATGCATCACGTACTTTCGTACTCTGATTCTTACCTATACTGATGCTTAGCTATATGTATGGGTATTTTTGACCTGCGTATATACTCACATTAATGTATCTGTAAGCGCGAAATAGGGCGTTACAAACTCCCCCATTATATGGAGAGTTAATTGACCCAATAATGGGGGTCAGTTATAACAGAACGCTAGTCTCGCGGTGGACGCGGACCTCGCGTTGTTGTATAGACATGACACTCAAAGTCCGCGTCTCAGTCAGAACGCGGAGTTGCTTAAACCCGCATGAGAGGCGAGACGCGAGACGCAGAGGTGCTCAGACCCGCGTGAGACACGAAGTTACTTATACCCGCGTTTGAGGTAACATGCAGAGTTGCTCAAACCCGTGTTTTGAAGTCAGCGTTTGCCCGTCGACGCGAGGTTCGCGTTTTGATTAAAACGCGACCTTCGCATTGAAGTGAGGTCTGTGTCTGAGGACTTGTCTTTTATTGATTTTTAGACAGCATACAGAATCCCCTCCAAAGTTTTCAAAACTCTACGGTTGACTGGAATGGATTTTAGAATACTTTGGACTTCATGTTGATTTTAGGCTCTCCATGATTGGACCGGCAATCTTTCGAGATGCCCTGAGCTTGATCCTGCCTGGATTTTGATCTTCGTGAGTGTACTGTCGAACTGCTTGAAGCCTCCAGAGAAGATCGCCATGAGTGCCTTATAAACTCAGTCTAGTACTTGTATGAGATCTGCTTTGTTTGTCGGTGTCCTACTAAACCGGCCGAGTTATCGATTACTTTTACAAGTGTATTGTTGAACTGATTGTAGAAGTAGGGACATGCTCTTTGCATGTGAGAGAACGCGACCCTTATAGACGTGATTGCCACATTGATCAGGTGCGAATGCGAACTTCAATGATTGGGACATGATTCTCAATTGCTGTAGAGACACGACTCTCAATTGATATTGAGAGGCGATTTTGAGACGCGATTCTCAGTTGATGTTGAGATGCGACTCTCAATTAATATTAAGACGCGACATTGAGATGCGACTCTCAGTTTGAAATGCGAAGATCGCGTTGGATGCTTCCAAACACGGACGCGAGTGCCGCGTTGGACGCGTGTTTGGCTCAGACTGAGCTTGAGATACGCGCCACGTATCTCGGCAATTTTAGAGCCTATAAAAGACCTGGGTCTTTCAACAGTCAATCTGTCTCGATCAGACCCGCATCTGAACAAAGCTCTTGAGCTTTTCTGAACCCATAAAGATTCAAGTTTTTCAATCTTTTATCAAAGATTCAACCATGTACATGGCTCCAAAAGGCAAGCAGACCACTACTTCTTCAAGCGTCTTAAGGACCAAATAAAATCTCTCACTGAGCGAGATTAACTTTTTGTCATTTTTCATCTTTTGTAACACTCCATCTTATTGAATAAGAGAGTGTTTGTATCACTTTTATAATTTTGATATGAATAATAAAAGTGATAATTTTGCTTTCATCTTGTTTTTATTTTATGTTTGAAAATCAGACAAAGAAAGCGATTGAATTTTATTGTTAGATGTGATGATTAACATAGCAACTCAAAGTTTGATAATACCGTTAGGAAATTTGAGAAGGTTACTGTCAGAGGTGCGATTTTTAACTTGACAGGGATTGAAATCGTGATTTGAACAAATTTTGTAGACTTTCTATTCTATTAATGAGAATAACAAGTGGAGTTCAATCCATTAGAGATTTATAAAAAATTTTACCGTCAGAAGTATAATGTTAACATGATGAGTTTGAATTTATAATTTGAGCAAATTGAATTGTCAAAGGTGTGATATTAACTTGACAAGGATATGTGCTTGAGGTATAATATTAACTTAGCATCAAGAAGATCTCATTTTCAGTGAGAAAATTGAGAAAATTGCTGTCATAGATTTAGTGTTAACTTGACAGCAAGATAAATGCTAGAGGTGTGATATTAACTTAGCATTTGACGTCTCGGTTTCGATGAGAAAGCTCGAGGGAAGATCATTGTCATAAGTGTAGTATTTAACTTAACAATGAAATGAATGCTAGAGGTGCGATATTTTTACTTAGCATCGAATATCTTATTTTTGTTGGGAAAATTGAGAGAATCACTGTCATAAGTATAATATTAACTTAACAGAGATTTTTATTACGATATGAGCAATTTTAATCAGAGGTGTAGTTTTTAATTTGGTCAGGGAATTTTGAAATTTGAGCAATTTAGTGGACTCGTCATTCTATTGAAGAGAATTGACAAGTTAAAATTTTATCTGCTGAAAAAATTGAGGGAAATCACTATTGGAGGTATAATGTTAACCTAGCGGTTCTATCTGTGATTATTTTACTAGAAACACGATTACAACTTTTTGTAATCCCACCATTCTATGGACAAGAATTGGTGAGAAATTTTGGAGGAGAAGGCGGGATCAGGTCCTTCAGGATTTTAGCAAATTCTCAGCTATTAACAGATTTGGTATGCCTTTACCAACTATCGTTTGAGTTGGGCTAGCCATGCTATTCCCTTCAGCATGATGAGTGTCTAGAATTTTCTATTAGACTTAAATGCCAACTGTTTTCTCTGTCCGCTAGCCATTAGGGGCGTTGGATGAGCGTAGTGTACCTCTTGAGTTTTCATTGCACATCTAAGCTGGGGATCACAGATATGAATTCCCTGGGGTTTTGTCTGGAGATTAACCTTTCTTGTGGAGTTTTCTTTAATTCTCCTCTGACATACCCTATTGTTAAATTAATATTATACCTCTAATAGTAATTTTCCTCAATTTTTCCAGCAGAGTCGTCATCTTTTGTTTGATCGAAAAAATAATGTAAAGTAAAATTTCTTTGAGTGAATGAAAGAGTACAATGGAATAATTCTGATTATAAAAGAGGAGAGAATATCTAGATCTCTTCTTTATTTAGGGCTGGGTTCTTGATGTGACGATGGAGAGTGATTCATGTTCTCCATTAACCGGCTGAATTGCAAGCTTCTCTTCGGAGAGCTTTCAAAACGTAATCAGAAATGAGCTCTTTTTTTAACACACTAAGTATTTAGTCTACTGATTTCTCTTTTTTTCTCTCTCTGAACCTCTGTGATTGAAAAATAAGAAACTTTTAGCTTGAGAAATCTCAGCTCTCAATCTCAGAAAAAGCCCCCTCTTTCCTTATAGCTCTTGAGGCTATTTATAGGGAGTCATAGGGGTATAATTGTCCCCTAGAATCTTTCCATAATGGGGATTAACTCCCCATTATATGGGGAGTTAATTGATCTAGTAATAGGGTCAGTTATAACAGAAATGTGGGTCTCGCGGTGGACGTGGACCTCACGTTGTTATGTGAACGCGACACTCAAAGTCCGCATCTCAGTCAGAACACGGAGTTGCTCAGATCTACGTGAGATGCGAGACGCGAAGTTGCTTAGATCTGCGTGAGACGCGAGATATGAAGTTGCTCAGCCCCGCATGAGATATGAAGTTACTCAGACCCGTGTTTGAAGTGACATGCATAGTTGCTCAAGCCCGCATTTTGAAGTCCGCATATGCCCGTGGACGCGAGATTCACGTTTTAGTTAAAACGTGACCTTCACGTTGAAGTGAGGTCCGCGTCTAAAAACTTATCTTTTAGTAATTTTTAGATAGCCTATAGCGGCCAGGTGGGGCTGTCCAGTGGTCTAGAGGAGGAGGAGAGGAGAGAGAGAAATAGAATAAAGAGGAGAGAGAAGAATAAAAGAGAAAAAAGAGGGAGAAGAAAAAGAAGAGATGAGAGAGGTGGAGAGAGAGAAAGAGAGAAGAAAGGAGAAAAAGGTGGCAGCCGGGCCTGCCGGTGGTTGGTGATCATGGTTGTCGGTGGTGGTTCAGGCCCAAGAGAGAGAGGGTGAGGAGAGAGAGAGAGACAGAGGGCGTGTTAGAGAGAAAGTATGAGAGTGGGGGTGAGGAAGTGATAAGAGAGAGAAATAAGAGAAAGAGAGAAAGTTTGAGAGTGAAAGAAAGAGAGAGAAGACGGTTGGGTTGAGACGGTGGAGAAAGTGGAGAAGTATGGAGAAGAAATGGGAGAGAAAAAGAAAAAGAAAAGGAAAGAAAGAAAAAAAGAATTTTTATAATATTATTTAATTGGGTCAAAATTTGACTAGTTTAGAACAATTTTTAAAAATTCTATAAAATAGAAAATATTATCTGAAAGAATAATATGAAATCAAATTCAAGAATTTCAGTCTAGTTTGCAAATTAAAATCCTGAAATCGATTGTTGATACCGGTCGATACCAGGTTGGCCAAATTTTTTACTAATTCAGAAAAATCTCTAAAAATATAGTAATATAAAAAATATAATTTTAAAAAATAATTTGAAAGTAGATTCTAAAAATTCAATCATGTTTGTGAATTAAAATATAGAGCTGATTATCGGTATCAGTCGACACCGATTCGAAGATTTTTCAAAATAATCCAGAAAAATTTCAGAAAATTCTATAATATCTAAAATATTAAGAATTAATATCTGAAACTAAAATCAATTCAGTCTTTCTACCTACGAGGAAGGCCAAATCAAATACATACATCATATCAAGTATTGATACGATGAAACATACATCTAGGGTCAGGGGTTACACTAGTCGACTATAAGTCGACTTATAATATAGCCTAGTCGACTATAAGGGATTATCAGTCGACTATTCTGATAAAAATTCGAGAACCCAACTTTCTGTTGCAAGCATTAGTTGACTATACCCAATTATAAGTCAACTAGACTAAACAAAAGTTAACTATTAAGACTTATAAGTCCACTTATAACATGCACAAGTCATGTACATGTCCGTGTTTGATCTCTAAAGTTTGTGAGATAACTACCTGATCCTTAATTCTTTCTCCAATGAATATGAGACACTCAAAATACTAAAAGTTAGATGGTACACCCTATGTAGCTGACGCGAGAGCGAAAGCGAACGACGCCGGCTAGATCTCGTTCTAGCACAAACGAATCCTGAAAGGATCTTTCTGGTAGGGAATATACTCAAATGCATGAGCACAACACTCAAATTCACGAGCAATTTACTCAAATCCACAAGCAAAGAATACAAACTCGAATCTACGAGCGGTTGGAGAGATAAACTCAATTTTTTAATCAAAAGCTAATACTAAAATAAAGGATACAATGACCTTTTTATAGGCTTACAAAAGAGTTATAACTTATCTAGAAAATCTACATAAATTACAATTCAAATAAAAATATAAATCAATCGAAATCAAAATTAGACCCGAAAACTAATTCCTAACCAGAATATGGAAATAGTCGATACACACAGAATGGTCGACTGGGCGATCGACCGCTAGGTCAAGATTGTATGGCCGATAGACAGGACGATCGACCGGCCAAGAGATCCAACTCTCTGGTCTTTAACTTGTCTTCTGGACGATTGACCGTTAACCTGGCTCTTATTCTGTCCTCAGCTCTATTGTCAGTCAGTCGACCAGGCGGTCGATCGACATCTTCAGCTGGATTTCATGGTCAACCAGGTGATCAACCAAGACTTCTGTCTGGTCTTTTGTTTAGCCCTGAAGTCGTGCCCTGCCTTCCTACATCAGTCTTTTCATCTTCAAAAGAACTCATCCTCGAGTTTCGATCAATGTGATTGCATATGGATACAAGTTTAGACGCCTTTCTTTTGTAGATCTTAGAGTTGGTGGAATTGGTCTCATGGAACCTCGTTTGTCCTTCCAAGTAAACATATATATGTTCTCTTTTTCTTTGTGGGTAGCACCAATATCATGTTGCCATGGCCTCCCCAAAAGAATATTACACTTGTCCATGTCGACAATATCATAAGCAACAGAATCTTGATAGAATTCACCAATGAAAATAGAAACATGAAATAGATTTGTTACCTTGATGCAGGGGCCATTCTTGATCCACTAAATGGTATAGAGATGACGATGTGACTTCATCTCTAGCTTCAAATGATCTACAAGTACTCTAGACACGATATTCTCATAGCTTTCTTTGTCTATGATGAGATTGCGTACCTTGTTCTTGACTGAACATCTTAAATAGAAAATTTAATGTCATTGTATGGTGTCAGAGATCTTCTAGTTCCAAAGAAATTTCTAAACAACACAAACTAATGGAGATGCAAAGTCAGAATCACATGCATCCTTGATCATGGCTCCTTCCTCTTCATCTCCATAATCCACGATGTTTACTTGTTTCCTCTTTGGACATTCATTGAACCTATGTCCAGGCTCTCCGCATCTATAACACGTCGTGAAGGATCATACGCTCTTAGATGGGGTGCCTTAGCCTGTTGATATACTTTACTGTTTGTTGTTCATCCATCACGGATAGGTGGCATCACGTGAAAGGCGATAGAATTCCTCCACGTACGCTGCAACAATCGTTGTACCTTGTTTGTAATATTCAAACTTATTGTAAAGGATTTGTTGGTAATTGGGTGGAATGAATTTACCTTGTAGGAGTTGTGTCATGCGTCTCCAAGTCATCACAGATGGCTTATCTTGGCGTCTCCTTGTGATCTGTAGTTGGTCCCACCATGCGATGCTCCTCCTTTGAGGTTGTATGGCATGAACTTGACACGCTTCTCCTCAGGGACCTAAGCCATGCCTAAAAATTTCTCCACTTCATAAACCTAATCTAAGAAGGACTCTATATCAAGGTTCTTCCCACTAAAAAAAGAAATCTCGATTTTTATCATATACTTGTTAGGACTTGGGTAATCTCTTCTCCCGTCTTAATTAGGAAAACAAAATTCTCCTTCCCTGATGGGATTCAGATTGACCATCCGCCTATGGCCTTGCCCGTAAGTTATCCTTCAATTGTAAGCCCATCTTAAGGTGTTGTTCAATTCTTCCTGTCGAAAAGATCTTCGTATTGAAGATTTTGTAGAGATGTCTTACTGATGGTGATAGTTGTCATGGCTGAAGTAGCGATGGTTGTTATTGTGGTGATTGTGAATGAAGATTACCTGATGAACGATCTTGTCCGCTTCGATACGTACTATTGGCTAGAGCTCGATCATCGATCTTGAAAGACATCCTTTCGATCGCTTGGGCCAAATGATCAAAGGTAGATTTGATGGTGGTGTTGTCTCCTTCAGCAGTGTCTATCCTTGCGGAAAGGCTTAGCGATTTGTCGTCATCTCCTGCCATCGTCAGAAAGTTACCGGAACTCTGATACTACTTGACGCGGGAGCGAAAGAACGACGCCGGCTAGATCTCATTCTAGTACCAATGAATCGTGAAAGGATCTTTCAGGTAGGGAACGTACTCGAATCAATGAGCACAACACCCAAATTCACGAGCAATTACTTAAATCCATGAGGAAAGAATATCAACTTGAATCCATGAGTAATTAGAGAAATAATTCTTTTTAATCAAAATCTAATACCAAAACAATGGATACAATGGCCTTAAGGCTTACAAAAAAGTCCTAACCTGTCTAGAAAATCTATATAAATTACAATTAAAATAAAAGAAAGATAAAATCAATCGGAATTCAAATTAGACCAAAAACTAACTCCTACCCAGAATCTGAAAATAGTCGATACGCGTAGAACGGTTGATCGGGTGGTCGATCGCTAGGTCAAGATTGTATGGCCAATCGAACGGGCGGCTGAGAGACCCAATTCCCTAGTCTTTAACTTGTCTTCTTGACGGTCGAGCTGGCGGTCTACCGTCAGCCTGGATCCTGTTTTGTCCTCGGCTCTATTGTCAGTCGGTCAACCGGGCAGTCGATCGACGTCTTCAGCTGGATTTTCCGGTCGACCGGGAGTTCTGTTTGGTCCCTTGTTGAGCTCTGAATTCATGCCCTGCTTTCCTACGTCAATAGCACAGACACTCCTATCATGCAGCCGTATCGTATAAGAAACTTGTCCGATATGCGTGTCGGAAACACAAATTGGTGCATTTTAAAGAATTTTTCAAGTATCCGTGTCGTGTCTATATTGGTATGATCGTGTCCGAGCAACAGAGTATGCGCCTAATCATCAAAAGGGGCAATGTGTATCTCCTCCGCATCATAGCAAAACGGAAAGACACAGATGGAGTAATTCAGAAGCCCATACCATCGCTTGTACAAGAAATTATTGAACATTGAAACTTCATACTAATGGGCCTGCAGGTCACCCCCATATATCTGCTACTTCACCAAGAAGTTATTGCATTACCAGTGACTCCATTTTGGCTGATTTTTAATGATAACTCGGAATTATTGCATAGCTCAAGGGAACTATGATTCAAGGAGTATATACTCTGCAAGGGCAGTTTCAGTTTCAATGGAATTAGCTTTCATGTTTATATCAGCATTCATAGAACTCGAGTCTTAGTTTTCCTCTTTTAGCGGAAAATACAGACATTGTTGATATATTAAAAAAAAGGGCAACCACTCATTATAATTTATAATGGGTTCATACAACCAGAGATATGAGTCAGTTTTCAATGTATGATATTGTGAGAATGAGAGATTTTAGTATGCCATGAGGTTTAAATTAAATTCAAAACATATAACACTATTTCAAACCAGTTTAGAGCAATTACATAACAATACAAGTTACAACACTCAGCTGCCCACAGTTGATTGAAGAACTCTATTTTACAACAACAAACTCAATTTGAGTTAATCTTGCCCCTGTTGATACAAGAAATCAACTATTCTTCCGTCTCATACTGATACAGAAATCAAGTGTTCATGAGTGAAGATGAGATGGACCCTCACAAAACTTAGTACACGATTTGTGGCTCAAATTCAGCAAAGTCAACAGATCCAGACTCGATAGGAGGCATGAGATAGGCAGCCAAGAGCTCAGAGACTAAGGCCGCAATTAGAGGAACCCTTTTCAAGTTCTTCACTAATGGAATGTCTTCATTCTCCCCAACAGCTAACAGCTTTTGGTTGATCTCCACCATTCTGTCCAACTTCCTCTTGAACTCAGGATTTTCAACATCAAGGACAGCGGGGAAAATCCTCGCTGTAGTGCGATTGGTCTGCAATCAATTAATTAGGCATTGTTAGTATGAGAAAGGAAATTTCTTTGAGTTAATTGACTTCACAACGGAATTCAACTACTATTTTCTGTTTAGACTCTACATGAAAAGATGATGAAATGAGAATTTGCAATCTTAACATAATAATTGGGAGCACATGTCATGGCATGTTACTAATATGATCTAATCATAATTAAGGAGCTGATGATTTATTTTTGGAGACTCATCATTGTTGCTTTAAAGCTCAAGTAAGATGAGTAATTAAGAGAAGATTATATAGCCTTGGACTATAAAACTAAGGCTTCTTCAGCGACTCTCTGGCATCTCAAAGTGTGATCAGCACAAATCCTTTGTTTAGTTTGGAACAACGAAGCCCTCAATCTTGAACCTTTTCTGCTGCATGTTTCAGCTATTCAAATCGTATAATTCTTCGAGTGGTTCAACTCATCATGCTCTAAAGATCAATTGAGTAGTAATTTATGAGGACCCTACTCGTTTGTTTACCAAAATTCTGGCAAACATGAAGCCGCTGAGTTCTTTTACGGCCCATGAGTCTTTTTGATTAAAAGATGCATAAATCTCAAGTTAAACAAATTAGATTTAAATCATATGATGCTTAATATGTGGCAACGTAAATTAAGCTACAAGACTGTTCATATAATTCAGAAATTAGTAGAAGGAATGCAACTCTATGAACAATGCTTACCTCAATGATCACATGCATGTCGAACTCTTTGGTGTTGAGGCCAATGCCTTCATAGAAAGCTGTCCTCTGGCAATCATTAAGGTACATAGTCACATAGACCTACCATGTTTCATGAAGTTATTCGCGAACAAGGTTAGAGGCAATAATCATATTGGATGGAAAGAGTAATACAGTTAGAGCAAAGAAAGGAAATAAAGAGAATTACCGAAAGGCAGAAGAACCGAGCCCACAACTTTGCCTTCCAGTCATTGAGGAACTGAGGCTGAGCCTTGAGCAAAGCAGAGAAGAAGTCGCCATGCCGGTTCTCATCCTGACACCAGTTCTCAAAGTACTTGAAGATGGGATAGACCTGGAACTCAGGGTTGGCCTTCAGATGCCTGTAGATGGTGATGTACCTCCAGTATCCAATCTTTTCGGAGAGGTACGTTGCGTAGAAGATGAACTTAGGCTTGAAGAATGTGTACTTCCTAGCCTTGGTCAAGAACCCCAAATCAAGTGCCAGGTTGAAGTCTGAGAGACCCTTGTTCAGAAACCTGCAAAGGTTACAGAACTTTCACGCAAAACTACTTAAAAGCACAAGCAGCTCTAAGAATTGCCATCATTACTGGAAAAATAAGAGTAAATGTAGATCTACCAGTGGTAACATACCCTGCGTGTCTGGCTTCGTCTCTCGACATGAGGGAAAAGATCTCAGCCACCACAGGATTGGTTTTCTGTCACAACATTTGTCATAAATTAATAGAATGAACTAATTGTTAATCTAATTACTTGAACAATGCACTTCTTTCTTCATGTAATCAAAGCTTCTTTCTTGTTAATGCATGGTAACATAATTGACATTTATAGATCAATAAACCGATCAAGTCAGCTCTTTTCAGAAGCAAGGAGAGACTCAGTGAAAACTAAAGATTGAATATTTTAGGGGGCAAATGAACATTACAAGATTCAAAATGTTTTAGCATATCTAGTAGCTCTTCAAAGTTTCCATTAATTTATCTTTCCCTGCGCTCAATTTGCATTTGCACCCTCACATTCTGGAACAAGTTAATTAAGTTAATTATGAAGATTTTTTCCCCCCTCATACAAACTATAAATGCAAATTAAGTACAAAATCTTACCTTGAGTCTTCGGCCGAGCTCCTTGTAGAGCAAAAACCCAGAGAACTCCGCAGTGCAGGACCTCTCCAAGAACTCCACAAAGATCTGCCTCAAGGGCCCCTGCATCTTATCAGCAGCCTCCTTGAACTCGGGGTTCCGAACGAAGTGGGTCTGGTTGTAATCAGTCTTGAACTCATTCAGCAGGGCCTCGAACTCGGCCTGGTTGAGGTTCTTGTTGATCTCCTTGTTGAACAGCATCTCCATCTCATCGAAGTCCGTCGTGTAGAACCTCGGGGCGAGGAGGGTCTCCTTGATTTCGGTCTTGGCCCCCTTCTTGGGCCTCGGCGGGGTGGCGGCCGCGGTGGCCGCCACCCGAAAGTTTGCTCTTAGATTGGAGAATCTTGAGGAGGGTCTGCGGAGCTTGGCAACGGGGTTTACGGGCTTTATGAGGGAGAGCTCTGCTGCCGCTGCGGCCGCCGCCATTGTGGTGGCTCTGTGAGGTTTTAGCAGGGGAATGGAGAATGAATTCGTTTGGGGTTGGATTGGGATAATATTTAGAGATGAAGTGTGCTTTGAACTAAAACTAGTGATTTTTTGTGATCGGATGTCCTCATCCATGGGAATCTATGGCTTCTAATGGGCTGCTGACATGTGGAAGGCAACGTTGGGGGCTGTCTTGTAATCTAGGGTAGTGGTGGGAATGGTGACACCTGGCATTTGTTTGTGCCTTGGGAGTTTCCATGTCAACAAATTGAGCAAGGTTTGTGATAATGGATTCATCCTCAAGATTTTGAGATTGAGGAAATTTGTTGCACCATTTTGCATTTTTATTTTAATTTTAATTTTTTACTTGTTTAGATTCTCTTTTTCTTTTTTATTGTTCCGTTCGGCCCCTTAATTTAATAACTACAATTGTCACTGTAGCACAGTGTTAAATTTTTTTAAAGTGAACAAGAGATTTGGAATTCATATCACTGTTACGTCAAGCTAGCTACAACTTATATTCCAAAGGGAAAAAAGAGACTTGATAACTCATCAAAATTGACCTTGTCATATTTTTACAAGTAGAGCTCTTGTTATTATGTGAAGCTTTGTACTATCGTTAGCTACGTCTAAAAGGTATATCTACTTTTAGTTTTCATATTATCGTACTTTATTGTAAAATTAACATTTTTGTTGCAAAATAACTACTTTGAAAAACTATCTAGTTTTGGCATCAAGTTATCTATTTTCTTTCCTACTAGTTGTAATGGTCAAATTCTAGTCACATTCAAGATGACACGATGAAGAATTTCTCTCGCGGTTCTAATTAACACAAGTGCACAGTTGATTGATTGTAATACTTGAGAGTCAATCCATAGGGGCATATGGTTCTTATGGCTCTAACACTCATAGGCGAATTGAACAAAAGAGTAGAAGGTTGAATTGCTGGTTTAAACTATCTAATGGGAAGGATCAAGTATCCAGAATGGAATTCACTAAACTAAATAACATGCAGAAGTTATCAATCTCTCTTCTATGATCTACTTGAAATTTCTAATCAGGTTTTAGAAAGTATAAGTTATACAATTCACATCATAATATCAGATTTTGACCATACTAGTTATTGCAAGGTCCAGTGTCAAATCATTATTCCTAATGGATAACAATCTTCCAATTGACAATTCAAACATAGACTATAATAGTTTATTAAACAATCAACCCTAAAACTAAATCTACTCTACTAAAGCATTAGATCTAACTAAAAATCATCATAAAATTACAGCATCTAAATTTAACCTAAAAAGCGGGACCTAGAATTGATTGCCTAACTGTAAATTCATATCATATCTAAGTCATCAATTTTATGAATTATTTTCATAATTTAATAGTGACTGATCTAACATAATTAGCACTAAGAAAGATCAGTAATCTTCTACATCCTTTTAGTCTTGGTTCATCTTCCTAAATATTTGAAAAAAATCTACTTACTCATGATCAGACTAATAATACATCCAATAAATACAACATTAAATGCCTAACTTATTAATTGCAGCAAATCAAATAACTGAATTAATTAAAATAATAAATTAGTTAATCTAAATATTGCAACAAACAATCAATTAAACTATAATGAATTAATTAAACTAAACTAACTATTTAATTAAAACTAATTAAACTAAGTTAAAATTAATTACTGCAAAAACCCGTGGGACAATTGCCTCTATCTCGTCGCCTACACGAGATCCGAAGCCGCCATTCGCGTAGACCCCGCCGCCTTGTCTCGCCCTGTCAGTGTGCATAGTACACAACAAAACCACCCGCTCTCATGCATACAAAGCGAGACAGAACCGTGTGGGCCTCACTTGTTTGCGCTGAAAATTTTGTTGAAAAGAAAAGATTTCTAAAATGAAAAAGAATTTGTTTCTTATGCTTATTCTAAAATTGGTAAAAATGAGATTTGTATTTTGAAGAAGAGTATTGATTGTTTAGGCTCAACCTTTAGTCAATGTGATGTTGACCATAAAAGATTGAAATACTTGTTTCAAAAGAAACAAACTCCATATATTCATGTACATACTACACAGCATGCACATACACATCATACTCAAAAATATGCTAATATGCATCATTGTTAACATTGCGACCACAAAGATTATCTAGCCAAGTTTTGTTTTGATAAATTCAAAATTTAAATGCCAATATTTGAGTTCGTAGTGGCACAAACCCCTAATGACCCAAAAAGGATAACTAAAACCCACACGAATTATTTTTGATGTAAGTGTAGGCTTTCACAAGACGTAAGAGAGCTTGGTGCCTTGATGGTGGATGCAATCGGAGCTTGATAAAGAAATTATTGGATGTATCACTATCAAGCAGTTTAGGTGGGAGAACCATCTTAGTTTTGGAGAAATGAAGATTAGTTCAATCGGTATTGGTAACTATCTCTATACTCTACCTTTTGTTTATATGCTTTAATTAGATAATCTTTGGCATATCATGGTCTGCATGTTTTGATTATATGTTTAAACACAAATCTTGTTAGAACTATATGATATACATATATAATCCTTAAGATACACTTAATCTTCATATTATACATGTTCTATTTCATTTGCATACTCAATTCTTATTTACTTATATGTGCATATCTTAGTTGTGATGATTCTTATATTTATACATGTACTCTCTTTAAATGCAAATTTTTTGTTTTTGAATCAATTTTAAAATTATTTTTTATATCTAGTACTTCAAATTATTTTCAAATAATTATTTTTGAAAATGCCATCCTTTGTGGGTGGTTGGTTGGGTGATCATTTCTTGTATAATTTTAAATGATTATTCTTTGATGTGTGTATATGATATTAATATGATAAAATAAGTTACACACATGATTTATATGATATTTGATTTTTATATACTTATTTTTATTTATCTATATATGTATATCTCATATTTCAAGTGATATTAAATTTACAATTGATATCATATATATATATATATATATATATATATATATATATATATATATATATGATTGATTGATTGTGCTTGATTTACAATTATTCATACATATTTTTGTGCATGTTCTATAGCACAAATTAACTTCTTATTAAGCTTATATCATTTACAAATGATATTCTGAATTTTTATTTTAATTGGTATCATGGATTGGTATCGCTTTCTATTGGTATCATTTTTAAAGCTCATGGAATTGTCTCATTATTGGTTTAAAAATGGGGATAAATTTTTGAATTTGTTTTTATTCTTTTTCTAAAAAGGAGAGAAATTTAAATTGTTTTCAATTTGTATCTATATCTCCAAATTGTATTAAAATCATTTTGATTTCAATTGGTATCAATAGGTTTTCAATCTGCTCTTTTACATGTTTTTCAATTGGTATTAATATGATTTATCTAAAATATGCAATTAGTATTGATCTAAAATTGATATTTGTGTTTATTTACAATTGGTACCAAAAAATTGGTATTTTCAAAAAATTGATATTTACAATTGGTATAGTTTTTTAAAATCAAATTTCAATTACTCTCAAAATTTGTTTTTGATATGTATTATCTATATGCAAGGAGAGTTACTTAATGTCTCCTTTATATATAGATTTATGATGAACGTATTGTATAAAAAAGAGCATGACCTCTCTTATCTATATGGTACACTTGTTTAGGGGAACTTAACATCTCCGTCTATACATTGTATTTTATACTTATGTGGGTTAGAGTTTAGTCTTCTCTTCTCCATGTAATGCATGAGGTAAGGGAGAGCTAACTTAACGGCTCTCATCGTCATGAATTTATATCACATATACCTTATTTGTGTTCTTTACCCTTTTTGATGAAGTGACAAAAAAGGGAGAGATATTTGAAAGTGTTTGTATATGCATGTTATGTTTATGTTTTGCATATATGTTTGACGTTTATAGAGTACATATCTTTATATGATTATGTTTATGCATGAATAAGGGGAAATTTTTGTAGAGTTCTTCTTTAATCTATGCATATATAACTCTATGAGTTTGGTCATCATCAAAAAAGGGGAGATTGTTGGCCCAAAGGCTTGTCACTCTAGTTTTGTTGATGATTAACTCATGTAATTATAGTACTAATAATCTTATATTTATTAAATTTCAGATATTCAATTGTGTTTAGCTTCTTCAAGCTAACACGTGTCGATTCAAGAGGTTAAGTATAAAGATCACATCAAGTACTCAAGAATGAGTCTAGCTCAAAAAAAATCAAGTTTAGATCAGTCAAGATGGAGAAGAAGATCTACATCAAGAAGAAGACTTGAGTCTAAAGTTTGTAAGAATGTCTAAATTTGTGTAAAGTATAGATTGGTTTTGATTGCTCATGCTCACACACACAAGTTTAATATTGGTTTTCAAGATTAAAATTTTCAGTGTTTCTGTTAACCTGTTTCGATTCAACTAGATTATGTTTTTGATTTCATGAATGAATTTTCTCAAAAACAAGTTCATATTCTTTTATATGTGTATTAGATTTTATCCATATACATTGGTGTTTCAACGAGTTTGAAAAACTTATTTTTTTTTTTATACAAGTTTTAGATAAACTTGTTTTTCAATTTAAGTTTAATTTTGGAAAAACAATTCTTTAATATAGTTTATAATTTAAAAATGTATTTATCATCTCAAAAGAAAATTCACATGTTTGTAATATGTTTTGAATTTTAATCATACATATTGGTGCTCTAATGTATTTACATAAAATTATTTTTGTATATTTTATAGATATTTATTGGGATTTAAAAAGAGATTTAATAATATAAGAAAATGAGAATTTGGGCTGAGCCCGGTCGACAGCTCGCCAGAGCTAATTGCTCTGTCGGTTGACCACTCGGTCGACCGGATATGGACAAGCTCATGCACACGCAAAGTTGTGCATGTCGGTGGACCGCTGGCTCATAGCCGTTGGTGGTTGACCGGCGGTCGATAAACCTCTGGCAAATTGTCAGAAATTGCTAGTTTCTGTTTTAAGTGATTCTTTTAATATCAAACGGATATATTTTACTTTATTTGAGTTTAATCTATATTTTAACATTTTGGTTTACTCTCTAATCATCTCTACCCTATTCCTATAAATATGGGTCATAGTTGAGAGTTTCATATAAGATTTTTGAAAGTTTTTGACTGAAATTTGTATTTAAGTTTTGAAAAAAAATCAAGAAAATAAGTTTTTAGAAAATTCAAGTTTCAAGCTTCAAGTTTCAATATCTTCATAGATATTTTTTCAAGTATTTTCTTAAGAACTTCATTTCAAAAATCCTAATTTTCGCACAAGCTTGAGCTATATCATCTCTATATCTATCCTTATAGGATTCTTGTTTTGTGAGATTTCTACTTTGTACTCTTTGTGATCAGCTAGTGTTGTTACTTACAAATTGTTTTATGCTACCCTATTCTGTAGAGAAGTTTTGGCTTTGTGCTTTGGCTTTGTGTCCACCTCTTGTGTAGTGGTCCATTGGTTTCATGTCCTCTTGTGTAGGAGATTGTTTCCTTTATGGAGTTTCTTTGTGGAGATAGTGAAAATCCTTCTAGGTGAAGGCGAGGATGTAGAGCAAATGGCTTGAACCTCAAAATATATCTTTGTATTTGTATTTGCTATCTCTCAACTCAACTCTATTTGTTTATATCTAGCATTACTATTATTGCTTATTCATACATGCTTGATATTGTGCCTACACTTGTTTTTTATCCAAAAGAGTTATTGAAGCACATCAACTCTTATAAAAGAGAAATCTTGAGGAGAGGTTCTATAAAACTTTATCAAAAATTCAGTTTCACTCTTTGGAATACATTTGTGTGTTAGTTTTGTTAGCTATAATTTTTATAATTTCTCATTTGATTAACACTTCAACTATTTACCCCCTCTACATGACTTTACACCAAGTGGATATTATGTTTGCTTGCACTGTCTTGCACAATTACATTATTGTCACAAATTTGATATGTGACAACTTTTTTAATGAGGAAGTCAAAATAGTGGAGGAGCAATGATTGAGGCTTAACCTGCACAGAGAAGATGTAAAGTTTAGAAATGAGATAGAGTGTGCAAGGTTGCTCAATGCTACCGCTATAACAAATGGCTATGCAGGTCATAATCCACAAAGAGAGATTGTGATAGAAGCTTTAGGTAAGTTCTTACTTTCTAAGTTACTAGATCGGGTGAAATAGTTCTTCTTTGTTTCTTAAAAGAAAAGAAAAGTGTTAGTAATAGAAGAAGAGAATAAGAAGAAGGTGATGTTATTTTCAAAAGAAAAGAAAAACTAAGTTAAATGAAAGAAGAATAAAGGAAGAAAAATTGTTGAATTCTAAATTAAGAAATCAAGAAAGAAAGAACTAAAGAATACATACCTCTTTGAGGATTGCTTTACCTCTGATCCGTATCAACGAATTATATTGACTTGAAGGCGATCATAGCATGGCATATAGGATCTTTCTCATTTCTATCAATATATCAAATGAAAGTACGAGCAGAAACTAAAAGCAAAAAAGAAAAATACTAACTATTAGAAACAGATGTCCATCACTATAAGCCATCAGTGGCACTTGCAAGGGCAAGGCATAATCGAGTCCATCAGATTCATTTGAAATACGATCAAGAAAGGAAGATAAATAAGAAGCAGAATAAAAAGTAAACTTTAATTTAGATTAAAAAATTATGAAAGAAAGAAATGAATGTTACATTGGCATCACTCTCAATATAACTCTCTTTTTAACATGAATCTCAGTCTAACTCTATTTTATAAAGAACTGAGAAATTACATCAAAAGAGAGAAGAAAAATCCAAGTTAGAACTAAAGAAAAACCTAAACTAAATTCTCTGTTGTAGTAGTGTTCTTTTGCCTTTTGCATGGTAGTACTTATAGGAGAAATGGGGAGGAGAGAGCGCACTTGAGGATGAGACCAAATCACTGGCCCAAGAGAAAAAAATCTTCTGATAAGGTTAGAAATAAAATTGGAGATACGAACAAAATCACTTGCCCAATAGAAAATATCTTCTGATAAGATTGTAGATAAGGTTGGAGACATGAACAAAATTGCTTCCCCAACAGAGAAGATCCTCTGATAAGGTTGGAGATAAATATTTATTTATCCCTTGATCTTCAGTTGGATAGTGTCTTATCTATCTAAATCTTCTAAATATATATCCCAATCCTTTATATATCCTTTTGTATATCGATAGGGTTGGCTTTGGACTTCTGAATTTGCCTCTATTCTCGTTTTTCCTCGTTGATTCTCCAAGCTAACCAAATAGATCCATATAAATTTGATTTAACTGGTATTTATTTGGTATTATCTTCTCTTTCTTTATTAATAATTACCCTGCACAATTTAGATATTAAAGCAAATAATTGTAGAGTTCATTACACGATAAATGTAGGGATGTAATAACAGATAATATAATATGCATGTACAATCACACCCCCACACCTATCTTTTACTCGTCCTCCAGCAAAACAAGAAAACTGAACCTAAGACTTTATTAGACCACTTTCACAGATCACGCGACTACACTGGGCACGTGTAACAAGCCTTTAAAACCTCTAGGTTACTCCTAGAGGAGGAGTTGTCATCTTCTAAGAGTTTTTAGTGAATTACACTCATGAAATTCATAAAGAAAGAGAAATAAAGTGTTAGCATTTTGAAAATGCATTTTGATAAAGAGAAAACATATTTGAAGTATTCTTGCAAAAATTCAAGTAATCTATAAGTTATAGGAAAATCAAACTTTTCATTCATAAACTTAGTCTCTATTCAAAAACTTATTATCAATCAAGATAAAGAGTCAAAATGGATTTCTCATACAGTCTATTATTTTACCCTAAGTCATGTGCACCTTGTAGCCATGAATTTTTGACTAAGAGTTCTTCAACTCTTACTCTTATGACTTATTATATTTTGACGGTAATATCCCTTAGTCTATTAGGCTTTCTAATTTGCTCATGTAACGAGCATTTAATTGGTGACTCCCAAAATGGATGATCTTAGAGCACGGTGAGAAAAAACCCCAATGACTTAAGGACTCGAGCAAGTATGGCCACAAAACTAAAGGTTTTCATTTATAGTATAGACCGCTTTGGGCGTGAATACTTATACTTTATTAGGCACAAATACCCAGCTTAATCAAAAGATTTTTTAATATATATATATATATTCTTTTCTTTTATAAGGACTAAAAATCTTTATTTTTGAGCCCTAAGTGTGTAAGTGTATAAAGTATGCATTTTCATCAAGATAAAACTTAAGACTAAATTACTTTTTTTAATTTTTCTTCCTAACCCTAGAAATCAAACGAATAATCTCCTTTTGACCAAGTGTAAGAAATCATAATCATGGTTCTCTTATTCCTTAAAATTAACTTAATTTCTTTAAAAAAAAAAGCCAAAATACTGTTCTCTTTTCAAAAAGTTTTTAAAAGCACAGAAAATATTTTTTATATTAAAAGAAAGCAAATTTTATGCTAGAACCCTCCCCACAGCTATCTCATGTAATGTCCTCAATGTATGAATGAATGTATATATGCCTGAAAAAAAAAAGAATGGGAAGGAAGAATGTTACCTTAAGGTGTGGTTCCGGTAATGATCTAATTGGCTTAAGCGTTGCTGCTCGATCTAAGTAATGTGAATTTTCAAAGAACTCACTTTTAATGATCTCTTTTCTATTTACATATTTATCATCTCCAAATTGAATGGATTATGCAAGATCCTACCTTTAAAATCATCCCAGTTATATGACCAATCTTAGAATATCATCTCGAAGTCATTATGGTCTATGCCTTGGTCCAACTCTAGAAGGTGATTCGAAGAAATAGTTGACTTAGGCTTAAAAATGAAAGGTTCAGAAACCAGTACTGACTTAAGAATTTAACTTAAATCAAATCCAGATTCAAGAGTCAGTTTCGGTTCAAGAGTTGCTTTCAAATCAAAGAACTAAAATTCACATTCATTTTTCATCAATAGAATGTGGCTATTAGAAATTGGTGGTTCAATTTCAAGTTCTATAGGTTCAGGAATCAGTGTTGGCTTGAAAAATGGGTCCAAATTGGGTAAGAATATTGGAGTCAACATAGATTTAAAATTGAAATTAAATCACAAAGTTGGAGATCGGGGTCACATTCATATTCAAGTTCAATTTTTTTGAAATGAAAACTTGCCAATTTGTCCAAGGTTTGTGATTGGTCAAGTTCAATATGTTGTGATGGAATTGAATCTTTGTTAAAGTCTCTAAGATACCATGATTCTTGGTTCCTATCAATAAGAAAATCAGGAATGGTCAAAAATTAGTTAGGGAGAGTTTTCTCATTCCTATCATTATTGTTTTGACCAAATGATCCATTTGTGCTCCTAAACCATTGAAAGAATTATTTTAGGATTGAACATAATCATTTTGGGACTGAATCATGATATACTCTTTTCTAAGTTAGTAGGTTCTCTTATTGTTGTGGGACTTGAAAAATAGAGTAAGGATCTTGGATTTGAAATTTTGATGGGATTTGAGTCCTTCATTTTTTTGAATTTGTCGCTCGAACTCATGCAAGGCTTCTAGAATTTTTTCGTTCAAGGCTTCCATCCTCTTTTCATATCAGATTTTTCCTCTATTGGTTGTTCTAGAAAAGAGGTATGTTGGTAAGGGGTTGATAGAATGACTCGGGGGGTTACATCTCCATTGACTCGGTAAAGAGTGGAGATGATGATTGTTCCAGTCTTGTTCATAACATTAAGACTGGGGCATTGATGATTTAGATAAGACCAATTCGACATATTTGGTTGGTTAAAGTTATAAATGTCGGGTTGGTGTTATTCAAAAAAGAGGTCAGGGTGTAATATGAATTACTATTAAAATTAAAAGAATTGTTATTATAATCTATTTCACACAAACTGAAAAAAATAAACAAAGAAAAACAAATAAACAAACAAAAAGATAAAATCTAGCCTATGTTAGGGTAGACCTTTGACCTAGACGACTCCTAATTGGTTAAACTATCCACAAGAGGTATATTGCAATAATCTGATCACAAGTTAATCGATCAGGTAGAGGCAAGATTAATAGGAGGTATCCATGCCTGAGCAACGTGCCTAATTATACCAAAGCACTATTCTTTGAGATTTCGCCTCTCAATCCCAAATCTTGAACACCGATTTGATAAAAGTTAAAATTTAAAAAATTTCTCCTTAGGTCAATCTCTTGTTGAGTCCGAGATGTCCAAGAGCCAACATCTACACAGTTTTAGTAAGGATTGAGTGAGTGAGGAGATGAATTTCGGGCTAAGAAAGGGTAATGACTTCCCACCTTATCTTGTTTAAGGATATGCTCTTAATCGTTTTCGTGTAAGTGTACAAGTATATATCAGAAACAAAACTTAAGCAATTTATATCACCCGAAATGTGTTTTCTAATGCTACATGCTATGCACACATACCTTAGTTCCAACACTCTTCAATAGTAAAAAAATGTAACGAATTAAACAAATGCTTAAAATGCAATATCTAACAGTTTTTAGCATTTACAAGCACAAGTTACTGTTGGATTAAATATAGTGTGCAAAACAAATCAATAAGAAGATTTAATAGTTACAAAATTTGTATTTTGTAGTGTGAAAGCACCGCAAAAAATTCAGTCAATAGTCCACCTCCTTGACCATGCAAATGCGGCTTTGGCGGCGTTTCTGTGGCAGACAGGAGGGCTCTGTTGCTCTACCTTCTTAAGCAGAGGCATAGAGTAGCAAAATGTCCACTGTAACTTTTAGAATTCTGAATTCAGCCCGTGCACACAAAAGCAGAGAAGAAAGTTAAATCTTTAGTAAATTTAAAAAGAAACTTACCGTCCCTTTCCGGCAACGATGCCAAAATTTTGATTGAGACTTAACCTGCACAGAGAAGATGTAAAGTTTAGAGATGAGATAGAGTGTGCAAGGTTGTTCAATGCCACCGCTATATCAA
This sequence comes from Agave tequilana, assembly GCA_038442645.1. Classification (NCBI taxonomy): domain Eukaryota; kingdom Viridiplantae; phylum Streptophyta; class Magnoliopsida; order Asparagales; family Asparagaceae; genus Agave; species Agave tequilana. The sequence continues at coordinate 27,467 of JAVJIF010021952.1, read as the reverse complement.
GTGGTTATGCGGATCGTGATCCACAAGGAGGGACTACGATTGAAGCTTTAGGTAAGTTCTTACTTTCTAAGTTACCACATCGGGTTAAAAAGTTCTTCTTTGTTTCTAAAAAGAAAAGAAAGTGTTAATAATAGAAGAGAAGAAGAAGAAAAAAAGTGATGGTATTCTCAAAAGAAAAGAAAAACTAAGTTAAAGAAAGAAGAATAAAGAAGAAGTGTTGAATTCTAAACTAAGAAAGAAAGAAAGAAAGAACTAAAGAATACTTACCTCCTTGAAGATTGCTATACTTCTGATTCGTATCGACGACTTACCTTGACTTGAAGGCCATCATAGCATGGCATATAGGATCTTCCCCATTTCTATTGATCTATCAAACGAAAGTACGAGCAGAACTAAAAGCAGAAAAGAAAAATACTAACTATTAGAAATAGATGTCCATCACCTAAGCCATCAGTGACACTTAAAAGGGCAAGGTATAATTGAGGCTATCAGATTCACTTGAATTACAATCAAGCAAGGAAGATAAATAAGAAAAACAATAAAAAGTAAACTTTGATTTATATTAAAAAAATGATGAAAGAAAGGAAAGAACGTTATATTGGTGTCACTCTCAACATAACTCTTTTTTTAACATGGATCTCAGTCAAACCTTACTTTACAAAGAACTGACAAATTACATTAAAATGTTGACACTTTAAAAAAGACATGATTCTCACTGGCCTGAACAATGTCTAAACTTGTTGACATTTACAAAAGACAAGTGACAGACAAGCTGACGACCAGTTCTGTACCAATCTCCGAGAGACAAAGCAGCAACTTGGACTCTACTGATTCAGTGAAGCAGACAGTGAGCCCAGATTGTCTTTGAACAGACCTCAGCAGGTCTAAGATGCTAGGTTAGCTCAATACTTAGCATCACATGAGCCCAAAGGGATAGCCTCGCCTGAGAGGCTAAGATCGCCCAACTTCGCCTTAGAGCCGTTCAAAGCTCAATCAGGAAGCTAACTTATAGCTTCGCCTGAAGTACTAAGTTAACTCCGCAGAGAGTTAGCTTCGCTCGAAATCACATGCAACCACGCAGAAGGATGTTCAGTAGCTTCGCCACAGATGTTATCTAGCTCCGCTGAAGAGCTTTCTTCTGACTTCGCTAGATGCTTCTTCCAGCTCGCTGCGAGCTCGACGTGGCAGCTCTGCTGCGGGTCTGTTATGGTCAACCTTTGACCAATTAAATCTCCAGATGAGATCAAATCTAATCAAGATCAAATTTGACAGTTGTTTGCCATAATCTCTGACTCTCCTAAAATGAGTAAGTGGATCAGGGGAGATCTTCAATTATATGGAAAGAATCAAAACAGATCAGGAGACCGACCTACCTGCTACTTCTAGCTTCACAGAAGCTGATTCTAGCTTCGCAGCAAGGCTACTGATTGAACTTTTACCTGCACACAAAATATGAAATATTAGATTAAGAATTAAAGGTGTGCAAGTGTTCAATTCGAATCCGCTGTAGCAAGGCTATGCGGGTCGTGATCCTCAGGGAGGGACTAGCGATGGAAGCGTTTGTAAGTTTTACTCTAAAAATTATTTATTTTAAGTTAAGATAAGAAGAAGGTGGTATTTTACAATGAGTCGGCAAAGAAAGAATTTGGAGAAGAGTTGTGATTTAATCTACAAAAAGAAAAGAAAAGAAAAGAAAATAAAATAAAAGAAATACTAACCTTGGTTGAAGAATAACATGAAATCTTAACACTTTCTACCTTGCTTTGGAGGCATGAACGCATAAACCATAGGATCGATCTCAGTCCCCTGTTCGCATTAGATCATCAAGCCTTGGCAAGCATGAATTGATACGTACCTTGAGGAGGAGAACATCTCCATGAAATATCGTTGGCTCTCGCTAAGACTCGTTATACTCGTGCTTCAGAAATCACTTGCATGCTCATATAAACCAGCATAGATCAAAGAGAAAAAGACGAGAAAACAAAAAGAAAAGTAAAACATAAGAACAATGAACAAAAGAAAAGATTACCTTTATTAATTAGTACAATGGCAGAGAAGAGGAAGGTACATCGGTGTCACGCTCAACATAAGCCTCTCTCTCTCTCTTGAAAATAAAAAGAAAACCCTAATTACAAAAGAAGAAAGCCCAGAAGAAACCCTAATTTTGGCCCTGTACTGCGCTGGACGCTCTGTACGTTGCACTGTAGGGGGTATTTATAGGTGCAGAAGGCTGTAGAGTCCTGGATAAGATCATACACGAAAGCCGTTCCCTGACGTCACCCAATTTGCCGCGGAAACGCGGCGAGGGCCGCGTTTCCGCGGCACTACAGTGTCTGTTGGCCACGCGCTTTGGCGCGTGGCCTCTCCTGGTCCGTCCATCTGGGCGTTTGCTTCTAGAAGTTCGATCCTGGCTCTTTATCGTGGGATATGGATATAACTTGGGAATCAAGTTATCTAGATTTAGAATTCTCCCAATCTCTTTTGAACGAATTTCCTTATCTCTGCATCTTATCTTTGGTTTTTATCCTCATCTGCAAGAGTTTAGGGTTGGGTAGAAGTCTATCCTTCCCTCATCTTTGATATTTGCAACTTTAGCCCTTGTATATTTGCACTTTGACAATTGATATTTGCACTTTTACACTTGGGCTTCAAATATGGGCTTTTGGGCTCTTTTTAGGCTTTAATTCTTTCTTTTTATTATTTCGAGGCCTGCACACAATAAATCACAAAATATTAATAAATGTGCAGAATTAAATGAATAAATATGAAAATGTGATGGTAAATATTATGATAAAAATGCATTTTTTACTACCAATCACACCCCCACACTTATCTTTTTGCTCGTCCTCGAGTAAAAACAAAGAAGAAAAAGAAAAGAAAAACTAATCTAACCTAACTCACTTTCGTAGGAATCACGATTGCACTTAGCACGTGCAACAAGCCGTTAAACCTCTAGGTTACCCTAGAGGACGAGTGTTGTCTCGTGAGGGTTTTCAGCGGATTACACCCACAAAATCCATAAAAAGAAAAATATTTGAATTATATTTGAAGAGACTAAGTAATCTATAAGTTTTTAGGATCCTCATTTTTATTCATTCTTAGACTTAGTCTTTATAAAGTAAATTGTTATCTATTTTAGGTAAGGGTCAAAATTGAACTTCTAATATAGTCTTTTTCGTTACCAAAAATCATATGCATCCTTGTAAATTTATACTAGGAATTACTTAACTTGGACTCTCATACCTCTTTATTATTTTATAACTTCATCTAATTTTCTTTCGTGTAAGCATTAAGGCTTCTTGAGGCCCTAATACCTAACTAATTGACTATTAGATGTGTTAATAAATTTTTTTTAAATATGTATAACTCATCTAATTTCTTTTGTGTAAGTATCAAGGCTTCTTGAGGCCCTCATACCTAACTAATTGACTCTTAGATGTGTTAATACATATCTCATATTTTTTAGTTTTATTAGGCTTTCTAATCCACCCATGTAGCGAATTTAAAGTCGATGACTCCCAAACCGGTTGGCTTTAGGGCACCAGGTGAGAGAAAACACCCCGCGGACTCAAATTCGAGTGAACTAGGCCCCAAAACTAAGGACTTTATTTATTTACTCACTTTAGGCATGAATACTTATGCTTCTTGAGGCACATGTATCAGCTTAATTAGTGATTTTCTTTTCTCTTTTTATATATATATATATGAGGCGCAAAGGTCTTCGTCTTAGAATCCTAGATATGCATTAGGTATGCAAATTTCATTAAGGTAAAAATCAAGACTAATTAATTATTCAATTTCTCCTCCTATACCTAAAAATTCAACAATTTATTTATTTTGACCAGGTTTTCAGAAATCCTAATCATGATTTTCCTAATTCTTAAGATTAACTTAGATTTCTTTCAAAAGATAAGTCAAAATACTGTCCTTTTTATAATTTTTTTTTAGAATTTTTTTTTATTAGCAGATTTTTGTTAGTTTCTACCTATGTTAGTATGTTAGTAAAGCCCACCCCCACACTTATCTCATGCATTGTCCTCAATGTATGAATGAATGCATATATGCATGAAAAAGAACAAGGGAAGGCAGAAGTTACCTTAAGGTGGTGGTTCCGATGGTGGTCTAATTGGGCCAAGCGTTGCTACCCAATCAAGATAACATATAATTGGTGGAACCCACCAGAAATTTTCCTTACATAACCCACTAAAATATATGTATAATCATTTTTAGAATTTCCACCCCATCAAATTTCCAAATTTCATAATAAATTTCAGAGTTAATGTGTCAACCTCCTTGTCCCAAAATGGAGTATGGAAAGATGGAATTATTGACTTGGACATTATAGGTGCGGGAACGAATACCGACTAAGGGAAGAAGCTCAAATCAAGTAAGGGCTCAGGAGTCGGGCTAAGTTCAGGAAGTGGGTCCAAATCAATAAGTTTAAGCTCAAGTCCACAATCATCTTCCCACAATGGCATGTGACTCAATGTTGGTGATTCAAGTTCAGGAATGATAGGTGTGGGAATCAAAACTGACTCTAAAATATTACCTAATTCAGGTAACAGAACAGGAGTCAATAATGATTCAGGAATTTGAACTTGATCATAGATTTGAGAATCTAGGTCACATATCTCATTGGGTTCAATGTAATAAAAAGAACTTGCCAATTTATCCATAGGATTTTCAAGATTGTGAAATTGGTCAAGTTCAATATGATCATCTAAAATGGGTGATTCAATTTCATGATGAATTGGAACAGGATCCAATGTTGACTCAGGAAAAGTGAAATCAAGTTGAGACACTGGAGTCATTATTGAATCAGGAAATAAAATTGAATCATCGAGTGGAAGATCATGATCACATTCATGCTCAAGTTCTATTTCAGGAAAGGAGAAACTTGCCATATTATCAATAATTGGAGTTTCGGCAAGTTCAAATGATGGCACTGAAATAGAATTTATTGTCCAAAGCAACTTGGTTCGTCGGCTCTACGAGAGTGGTCAATGATATTGGAAATGGCCGAACTGTGAGAACGTAAAGATTGAACCATCAGATCTATTTCACGATCACGGGCTAATCTAGCCTGAGTCATGGCTGCAAGCATCCTTTCATAGTCGATAGGTGCATCATGCTGTGATTGGACTTGAAAAGATAAAGTGTAATCGTGATGAAGTTGTGAGTCGGTGGACTCACGCATTATCATGTCTGCGATTGATGGTAATTTTTGCTTGAACTCATGCATACTTATCATTTTCCGATAGATGGTATTCTATTCTGAATGGGTGGATCAGAGTATGACTCTTGGAAATATTGTGGACAAGGTGGAGACGGAGGACAAGTCGGTTGAAAATTGGACTCGGGGGAATTGAAACCCCATGAACTCTGTGAAGAGTTGAAAGTATGAAAATTATGGTCATAAGATGGGGGGGTATGGGTTATAATTATTCGGATAAGACCATTCCGGCACACTAGGTTGGTCAAAGTTGTGATATGCTGGGTTGGTAATATCCGAAAAATAGTTAGGTGTGTAATATGGATTAAATTGGAAAAATTATTATATGCCATATCACACAATCACAAACAAAGAAAAAGAAAACAAACAAATAAACAAACAAAAAAAGAAAAAATTCTAACCTAAGTTAGGGTAGACCTATGACCTAGACGACTCCTAACTGGTTAGACTGTCCACGGGAGGTAAGGTGTAGACTTTGACCACAAGTTAATCAGCCAGGTCAGGGCAAGAGTGGTGGGAGGTTTTCCGTCAAAGGCGTTCCTTAATTAAATAACCACCAATCTTCGGGCTTTCGGCCCTCAATCCCCTTCTAGACACTGATTTGGTAGAGGAGTCAACTTCCAACACCGTTCCCCCTTAGGATAATCTCCTAATTGAGTCCGAGATGTCCCTAGGGCCAACGTCTACTAATTTTAAGTTAGGCTTGGGTTAGTGAGTGCTTGGGATATGATTTTTGGGCTAAGGAAGGGTGATGAAATCCCCACCTTATCTTGTTAATGGGTTATGCCCTTAAGATGAATTAGTGCAAGTGTACAAGATAAGTAGATAAGATTCACTCAAAGCAGAAAATCAACCAAGAGATGAGTCCTATTCTACATGCAATGCGTACGTACCTTGCTCCAGCACTCTTCAACAGTAAAAATAAAGGAATTGAAAAGACACATGCCTAATATGCAAACGTCTAATCAATTTTTATCTTTAACAACAAATAGTTTACTGTTGAATTAATTAGCAGTAAGCAGGGTTATCACAGAACAAATTTTAACAGAGCAGTAGACAAATTTGCAATTTGCAGCAACCTGCAAAAAATTTCAGTAAGTAGTCCTGCTACTGCCGCGGATCCGCGGCTATTGCGCGCGTTTCTGCGGCAAAGTAGCAGGCTCTGCTGCTCTGCCTTCGAGGGCAGAGGCACAAAGTTGCTATATGTCCACTTCTGCTGCTGTTTCCTGTTCTCTAAACTTGCAAACAGAAAGAATAAAAGAATTAGTTAATTTTTTTTATTTAAAGAAAAAACTTACCGTCCCTCCCCGGCAACGGCGCCAAAATTTTGATTGAACTTTTACCTGCACACAAAATATGAAATATTAGATTAAGAATTAAAGGTGTGCAAGTGTTCAATTCGAATCCGCTGTAGCAAGGCTATGCGGGTCGTGATCCTCAGGGAGGGACTAGCGATGGAAGCGTTTGTAAGTTTTACTCTAAAAATTATTTATTTTTAAGTTAAGATAAGAAGAAGGTGGTATTTTACAATGAGTCGGCAAAGAAAGAATTTGGAGAAGAGTTGTGATTTAATCTACAAAAAGAAAAGAAAAGAAAAGAAAATAAAATAAAAGAAATACTAACCTTGGTTGAAGAATAACATGAAATCTTAACACTTTCTACCTTGCTTTGGAGGCATGACGCAAAACCATAGGATCGATCTCAGTCCCCTGTTCGCATTAGATCATCAAGCCTTGGCAAGCATGAATTGATACGTACCTTGAGGAGGAGAACATCTCCATGAAATATCGTTGGCTCTCGCTAAGACTCGTTATACTCGTGCTTCAGAAATCACTTGCATGCTCATATAAACCAACATAGATCAAAGAGAAAAAGACGAGAAAACAAAAAGAAAAGTAAAACATAAGAACAATGAACAAAAGAAAAGATTACCTTTATTAATTAGTACAATGGCAGAGAAGAGGAAGGTACATCGGTGTCACGCTCAACATAAGCCTCTCTCTTGAAAATAAAAAGAAAACCCTAATTACAAAAGAAGAAAACCTAGAAGAAACCCTAATTTTGGCCCTGTACTGCGCTGGACGCTCTGTACGTTGCACTGCAGGGGGTATTTATAGGTGCAGAAGGCTGTAGAGTCCAGGATAAGATCATACACGAAAGCCTCCCTGACGTCACCCAATTTGCCGCGGAAACGCGGCTAGGGCCGCGTTTCCGCGGCACTACAGTGTCTGTTGGCCACGCGCTTTGACGCGTGGCCTCTCCTGGTCCGTCCATATGGGCGTTTGCTTCTGGAAGTTCGATCCTGGCTCTTTATCGTGGGATATGGATATAACTTGGGAATCAAGTTATCTAGATTTAGAATTCTCCCAATCTCTTTTGAACGAATTTCCTTATCTCTGCATCTTATCTTTGGCTTTTATCCTCATCTGCAAGAGTTTAGGGTTGGGTAGAAGTCTATCCTTCCCTCATCTTTGATATTTACAACTTTAGCCCTTGTATATTTGCACTTTGACAATTGATATTTGCACTTTTACACTTGGGCTTCAAATATGGGCTTTGGGCTCTTTTTAGGCTTTAATCTTTCTTTTTATTATTTCGAGGCCTGCACACAATAAATCACAAAATATTAATAAATGTGCAGAATTAAATGAATAAATATGAAAATGTGATGGTAAATGTTATGATAAAAATGCATTTTTCACTACCAATCAGCTACTTTCCAGATTTGAACAGATTTGACTCAATCTGTTTCTAGATTTTCAGAGGACAATTATACCCCTGCTCTCCTTATAAATAGCCCACCAAGAGTATAAGGCAAAAAAAAAGAGAAGAGAGTGCACGCGCAAAGGCAGAGAGCACGCAAGACAGAGTGAGGCGGCTAAACAGAGATCTATTTTCTAGCTTCCAAGAATTCAGAGAATTCAGAGAACTACTTCTCTAATCAGGGTGCTGATACCCTAATACCTTCCTTCCTCTCAAGGAATTTCTAGAACCAGGCGAGAAGGAATTCCCAAGTGGAGGCGGTTTGAGAAGTAACGAGAGGGTTCTACCAACCTTCTGTTCTCCGATCCCCGAACCAGGCGAGAAGGGAATCTTATCGATCGCATCGTCAAAGGGACAAAGTGGTCGCGCGCTGACCAGACTCCTATCAGCACACTTCTCCAAAATCTTAGAGGAGATCTACTTGTAATCTTTTTAGAATACTTGTAATTTAGCTCCTCGACCATTTTTTGTAACCCTTTGCAAAATCAATGGAAAAAAAGATGGCGACTCCGCTAGGGATGAATTTCTTCACTGCTGAGAATCAAGTGTCGCAATGCGACGAACAGACCTTCGGGTCTATCACTGAATTTAAGGAAGCCGGTACGGCCAGAGCCCCTCTGGCTAAGTCTTCAAAGCAAGTCTCCGCAGAGACAGGTGAGGCTCTTTGCGAGCCTACTGCAGTCCTGGCGTAACAAAGGAAGCAGGCCCGCAGTGCAACCCTATCACTTTTGAGAACCTGGTCGTTCACTTCGATCAAGAAAATTTTGAAGAAGTCCTCTCTCGGGGGGTGGTCTAATGCTTCATGCACGGAAGCATATAAAGGTCTCCATGGCTAAGGTTTCAGAACAGAAACCAGAAGCAGAATTCTGCCGACACCCCTCAGCCTCGCGTGTGGCTAGTCAGGTTCCCTGCGAACCTAGGTCTCCTTTGTCAAAGCAGATGTGGAGGCCAAAGCAGAAGGCTCTGTATAAAGCCTCAGGCGTAGCTACGCCACAAGTGTGTCTCTCTTGCAAAGAAAAAGGCAAGATGCCTGCCTGCTCCAACGAGGCTGCTAGCCGCGAAGTCACAACGGCGACCATTACCTTCGTCCAATTCAAGAGCAGCAACTCCTCACGCCAGCCTCGTTCTCATGAGCGAAGCTACTAGACCTCAGGGTACGCATGATGTCATAGCCGCGAAGCTGGAACCAAAGCACCACAACGTGCTTCGTTCCCCAGTTCTTCAAGCAAAGCTAAGGGATTGTCTCTAAGTGCTGATAGCGGTGCTTATGCAGCTTCAGCGCCCAAGGACGTTTCAAAGCTTTTAACCACGAATTAGAGCCAAAGCACTATCTAAGGCTAATCATGTTCGCAGCAACATAGCGGATAAAGCACCACAGCGTGCTTCGCTCTCCAGTTCATCAAGCGCTAAGCTCGCGCTTCGTAGCGGAGCTAAGGGATTATCCTTAAGTGTTAACAACGGTGCTTATGCAGCTTCAACACCCAAGGACATTCCCAAGGTTCTTAACCGCGAAGCTAGAGCTAAAGCACTATTTAGTACTAATTACCTCTGCGGTGGTGAAAAGAGTAGGACATCATCCTATGCGCAATCCAACAGAGCCTCTGCGCTCAATCGTTTAGGCCCAGCTGGGTCTGACTTGCGGGAATTCTTGACAAGTAAACGAAAGTCAGAACCTTTCCAAACTTCTTCCTCCTGTTGTCAACAAGTGGGATGTCGGTGGTGACAGTCCACTCGGTCCATTGCCGGCTAGGACCAATTCCGCCACCCCTCCAGCCCGACGATCAGTTTTTGATCGACTGTCGGTGCAAGCTCCGGTGAAACATCATAAAAGGAGCATATCGCGAGATTTACCCTCTGCATCCGTTAACATGACCAGAATAGGACGAGAGCTACACAGGGGTAGACAAGCGTCCCACGACACTCCCTACGTCTCCCCAGATCCAGATTATAGCCCAGGCTTGGGCGAAGTCTTGGTACATGAAGAAGGTGTCTTCCGCAACACCAGATCTAGGGTTGCAATACCCTACAGTTATGAACAGCTATCTTCTACAACTGCAGTAGCCTTACCAGAACCAAGGAGAGGATCAGTCCAATGGTCTGATGAAGAGGATGAAGACAGTGGGTATGCCTCTTCGACGACAGTCAGCTCAGTGCGAACAGACAGAGTATCAGTGAACGTGGCTGATAATGGTAATGATGACCTTCGTCGGCGTTTGGAAGCTCAGGAGCAAACTTTCAAGACCCAGCAAGAAGCTTTAAAAACATTCAACAGATGCTCGCTCAACTCCTCAATAACCGAAATAATAATGACACCGGAAGTAACCATGATGAGGAAGAAATCTTAGCAATGAACAGCCAAGACGGAGAAGTCGAAAGAGGGTCTTCTTTGGACGCTGAAGTCCTTAAAGGCATCCAAGCTCAAATCGCATCCCTGGCTCAGAGGGATGAATAAAGAAAGTAGGGGCAGTCCGTCCTTACCCGCTGGAGTGGGATTCAGTACCATACCCACCAAAGTTCAAACCGCCGACGTTACACACGTACGATGGTAAAAGCTCGCCAAACTAGCACATCTACTATTTCGGTCTCAGACGGTAATGTTATAGATAATGATGCTATCATGGCTAGGCTGTTCATTGGCACCTTAAAGGGGGTAGCATTTGACTGGTTCCGAAGTCTCCCTCGGGCTCCGTCAATTCCTGGATTGACCTGGAAACCCGATTCCTCTCTCGTTTCTATGAGGACGATAACGAGGTAACCATGGACAAGCTCCTCTCCACCGTGCAAAAGAAGGGCGAATCTGTCCGTGACTACATTGAGCGGTTCAGAGAAACTTGTTTTGATGTGCCCAGCAGGGATGCCATTACCCATGCTCTTACAGACGTGCAGGCACAACTTCTTAGACCAAGTAGAGATTTCGCATGGGGGCTGTCAAAGCCCATACCTGGAAAGAAACTGGTCGAGCAAGCCGAGATAGCCGAAAAGTCGGCTAAAAAGTTTGAACCATCCACCCCTAAAGGCAAATGGGGTATGAATAATAAAGGACGTAGCGACATGGCGCAGTCTTCTCATGCCAAAGGAAAAGAGACTATGTCCGTTGAATTGTCAGGGGATATGCAGTCGAAGGCCAAGAAGGGCGGCTTCAATAATCAGGAGTCCAAGTTTCCTCCGAAACAATAATCCTTCAAAGCCGATCAGGTGGCCACAATATTTCATTTACTCTACAAAGGGAATAAATTGAAGCTGCCGGATGCTCGACGTCCCAATGAAATAGGACGCACGAATGATCCCAAATACTGTCTCTTCCACAGGATGATTTACCATCCTACCGACAAGTGCTTTGTCCTCAAGGACAGAATTCAAGTTTTGATCGACGCCGGAGTCCTGACACTAAAATTAGAACAAAAGAAAGTCACTGCAAATATGGTGACCCTCGAGTTCGGCAAAACCCCAAAGGTCATAGTTCCTGATGGGACTTATCCAGTCCCTGCACCGCAGCTGGAAGTCACACATTATGTAGTTAAAACTCAAGATAATAAGGGTCTTTTTCCCTTGACACTAGAGACAGGAAAAATTATGTGGATACACTCAGACCTTGTCCAAGACGAACAATGGGATTCAAAGAAGTCCAAGTTGAAGGGAAAATCTTGCAATGTCATCTCCATCTTGCCAGACGATGACAATCTTACATCAGCTTCTCTCAGCGATTCTGAAGAGAAAAGCACGCTTACGCAACGCAGGCTGATGTACCTCAACCGACGGGTACTCGATCCGGAAAATCATACTTAAAACAGTATGAGAAAGCTACTGACGAGACACAACAGCAAACGACGTCAGTATAAGTACCAGCATCCGCTTCAGTTCCAACTAAGGGAAAGGAGAAGCTTAAGGAAGTCCGGTTCGACCATGTCCTAGAGAAGTCTTCAGGCCCAGGGCTAAACACGCCCTTTCGTTTTGACATATTGGCCCAGCTGGCTAATATCCCAGCTCGTTATTACCATACACGAGCTCCTTCATCTCTCGAAAGAGACGAGAGAAGCGCTTAGAGATGCGCTGGCTGATTCAGAGTCATTCCTGACGTACATGCCAGAGATCCCTAACGATGACGCTCCATCTCTTTGCCCTGAATGCCATCATGTACAGTCAAAGGTACCCGCTATTACCTTCACAGCGGAAGATATGCTTCTCAAAGATAACAAGCACGATCGACCTCTGTACTACACCGGGTACATCGGTTCAACATGCATTGAAAGGGTACAGGTTGATCCGGGGTCTGCACTGAGCATCATCCCCAAAAGGCTCCTCTACTTTCTCGGTATACCACTATATAGGTTGTCCGCAACCACTACTACGATATACGGTTTTAATGCAGGGAGTAGTCATCCATTTGGGAAAATTCGACTCCGTTGCCGAATCGGGACCCTGAAGTCTGAAGTGACGTGCTATGTATGTCATTGACGCTGACACGTCATACAACTTGCTACTAGGATGACCGTGGATCCACGCCAACTGGATTGTTCCCTCTACTCTGCACCAGTGCTTCAAATATGTTGAAGATGATGTGACAGTACGAACTGTCTTCGCTGAGAAGTAACCATTAAAGGGGGAAAATTACTTCACTGATGCTCTCCTGTATCAAGAGACCGGTGAAACATCGAAAGAATCGTTACCGGACGATGATGATAGTGGCAATGAGGCGGACTCAGAATCTGAAGCAGACATGCCAGCCATTCTGATTGGTGAACCAATTATAGCATGTCTTAATAATCCCCAATGTAACACTCCTTCTGAAGAGGAGGGCGAATGGGTAATTAATGATAATATTTCCTTTGATTATCCTGCGAGTATTGGGTTTTGAATCCATTACGGATAGCTCTCTGCACATCCCTTTACATAAACCAAACGCGTCCAGTACACCCATGGAATCTGTAGAAGGGGTCGTTTTAGTGATCCCTCCATCCAAAGAAGGTCAGTCACCGATAATTTTCGGTAGAGCCCAACCACGAGGGTCCACAGCCACAGATTCAAGTTCAGACTAAGACACCCCACAATTTTCCATTTACGCGCGATCTGCACGCCATATGATGAAGAAAATGGGGTACAACCTAAAGCATGGAGAGGGCCTGAATTTGAAAAAGGAAGACGTAGTCTGCTGCGTAACTTTGTGCCAAAAGGGAAACCTGCAAGTTATGATAACACACGCAGGGGGTTAGGATACGTTATACCCACACCACCAGCAACGGTTCAATTCAGGGATGGCGAACCGATTCCATCACATTCTGCCTCATCCTCCGAGTGGGACTCATATGTCAGTGTGGGAATGATGTTCGAGACTCTCACCGTTAATATGACCTCAAGCAGTCAATTGGAGCCTGCAAAAGCTACTGATGAGGAACCATGGGCTCAGCAATAGATCTCCAATGGGAAAAAACGATTCGAACTGCGCGAAACCACCTGAAGAAGATAAGGTGATGCAAGTCAACTTGGGTAGTCAACATCACCCTAAACCCATCTTTATAAGTGAGAGCTTATCACTTATGGAAAAAGAAGAATCAATAATACCTGTAAAGGAGTATATAGACGTCTTCGCATGGAACTACGAAGATATGCCTGGATTTGATCCACAAGTAGCCATGCATCGTCTAAATATCAAACCTGACGCCAAGCCAGTCAAGCAGCAACAACGTCAGTTCGTTTCCCGAACATTATGGAGGCTATTGAAGTCGAAGTTCATAAGCTCATCGCATGTTGTTTCATACGGGAGGAACAACATCCAGATTGGGCTGCTAATATAGTTCCCGTCCTCAAGAAGAATGGGAAAATTCAAATCTGCATCGACTACCGTGATCTTAATACAGCTTGTCCTAAAGACGAATTCCCACTGCCCATCACCGATGTCATGATTGACAATACCTGTGGATTTGAAAGAATGTCTTTCATGGACGACTTTTCAGGGTACAACCAGATTAAAATATATCCTGATGACGAGAAGCATACTTCGTTCCGAACGCCATTAGGGGTATACTGTTATACTGTAATGCCCTTCGGGCTGAAGAACGCCGGAGCAACCTATCAGCGGGCAATGAGCACAATCTTCCGCGATTATCTCTGAAAAATGGTAGAATGTTATGTCGACGACATTGCTGTCAAAAGCCGTAATAAGAATGACCATCTTCATGACTTGAGAACGATGTTCGACATAATGCGGGCTCATCAACTGAAGATGAATCCGACAAAATCTTTCTTGGGAGTTTCGAGTGGCAAGTTCCTTGGGTTTATCGTTACATCAAAAGTAATTCATCTTGACCCAGACAAAATCAAAGCCATTCAAAGCATGAGCCACCGAGGAACCTTAAAGAGCTTAGAGGCTTGCAAGGTAGACTGGCTTATATCAGAAGATTCATCGCAAATCTCTCAGGCCGCTGTCAACCGTTCACCCGACTCATGAAAAAGGGCACTTCCTTTGTATGGGATCAAGCTGTCAGGAAGCTTATGAGGATATCAAGACATATCTCACAAAACCTCCAGTCTTAGTAGCACCCACATCAGGGAAACCATTCTTGCTTTATGTGAAAGCTATGTACTATTCTCTTGGTGCCCTGCTTGCTCAAAAAGACGATAATGATCACGAACAGGCCATTTATTATCTGAGCAGGACTCTGATAGGGGCGAAATCTCGCTATAATCCTATTGAGAGGAGTGCTTAGCTCTTGTCTTTGCCGTTCAAAAGACACGACATTAATTGGTCGGCCAAACCATACATGTCATTCCCAGAGTGAATCTTTTGCGTCTTCTCATGACGAAACCAGAATCATTAATTCAAGATTATCTAAATAGGCGCTTCTTTTGTCTCAATACGACATGATCTTTATCCCTCAAAAGGCGGTTAAAGGCCAGGCCTTGCAGAGTTCTTGGCTGCTCATCCAGTTCCGGAGCATTCAAAACTTCATGAAGATATTCCAGATGAAGTTTCGAGTCCAATGTAACCTCAGAGGATAAAGTTTGGCAAGCGTGGGGGTTATGTTATCTCTCCACAGAACCATGTCCTTCCTAGGGTATTTTCTCTGACGGAATCATGCCTCAAACAATGTAGCAGAATATAATGCTCTACTCATTGGTCTTCAGGTCGCCCACGGAATGGGGGTACGCTACCTTGAAGCTTACGGCAATTCAAAACTGATCATCAATCAGGTTAAAGGCGAGTATGAGGTCCGTCACGACGACTTGGTGCCTTATTATCACACAGTCATCGAATTGGCTAATCTGTTTGATGGCTTTTACATCGGGCACGTATCTCGATCTCAGAATACTAAGGAGGATGCTCTTGCTGCATTAGCAACAACTCTAACCCTGCCAGTTGACACTGAGTATCACCTCACAGTGGCGACTCGACACCTTATCTGCTCTAAACATATGTTAAGAACCAGAGATGACTATAATATCTCGACGGATCTTGAACCAAGAGATGGCGATTTCCTTTCATCGACTATGCTCTACATGGTCTGCTGCCAGACAATCCTAAAAAAGCGGCATCTATCAGACGAAGGTCTCTTCGTTTTTACTACGATCCAACTCTGAAGACACTTTACCGTCGTTCATATGACGGTGTCCTCCTCGGTTTCAATTCAGAGGCACAGGAAGGAAGTGTTAAAAAAGCACACGACGGCATATGCGGAGCTCATCAGCCAGGTCCAAAACTTAAAGACAGATTGCATAGGCTTGGATATTATTGGCCAACCATGATAGCCGATGCCATCCAATATGCACGAAGGTGTAAAGCATGCCAAATTCATGCAGACTTCATACACCAGCCTTCAGAGTTGCTCCATCCAACTGTTACTTCATGGCCATTTGAAGCATGGGGAATCGATGTCATAGGGCCAATAAGCCCTCTTCAACAAAAGGTCACCAGTTTATCTTAGCAATAACCGATTACTTTTCAAAATGGGCAGAAGCCATACCACTAGTTGAAGTCAAAACTCCAACGTGGTTAATTTCATCAAACACCATGTCATCCATCGATTTGGTGTCCCTAGGCGGATCATCCATGATAACGGTCCCCAATTCATAAGCCAGGTATTCTATCGATTCTGTGATAAATACCGAATTCAGAATGTGGCTTCAACTGCCTATAATCCTGCCGCTAATGGCTTGGCGGAAGCATTCAACAAGACAATCATTAAGTTACTCAAAAAGTTCGTCTCCTCGAATAAGCGAGATGGGACGAAAAGAATGTCTTTGGGCCTACCGGACCACAGTTCAGACCCCGACAGGCAATACGCCTTTTTCCCTGGTGTACGGGTGTGAAGCAGTCATACCGTTAGAAATTCAGATGCCGTCATTGCGAGTCGTTTAATGACTAAGATTACATCAGAAGATAATGATCGGTTGCGTCTTCAAGAGCTAGAAGACCTAAATGAGAAGCGGTTACAAGCTCAGCAGCACATCGAGTTGTATCAAGCTCGAATCTCAAAAGCTTCAATAAGAAGGTCAAACAAAGAGTCTTCCAAAAGGAGATTTGGTTTTAGCCGTCGACGACCAATGATCATGACGCACAAAATTAAAGACAAATTTCAACCTAAATGGAAGGGACCGTTCGTAATAGAAACAGTCTATTCAAAGGAGCATATCGCCTTATGACTTCAGATGGTGATTTACTCATGATGCCGATCAATGACAAGTTCTTAAAAAAGTATTATCCATGATTAAGGATCCTTCTCATGATCAAGTTAAACATTACACCTCTGATCAAGGCCTTCAAATCTAAGGTACGACAGAAAGAGCCTCTCTCTTTCTCCAACGAGATCATACAATCATAAACCGGTAGGAACCTGGTCATACACTGGTTGTCTCAAAGGAGAATCAAGGTTACATGCACTAACCACATGATCCAACACCTTTAACGTTAAGGATAGAGGAAATGTTGGCCTTTAAGCCCAACATAAGTTCTTGACAACTCATCATGCTGAGGGGAATAGCATGGCTAGCCCGACTCAAACGGTAGTTGGTAAAGGCATATCAAACCCGTTGACAGCTGAGGATTTGCTAAAAATCCTAAGGGACCTGTTCCCATTTGATTCCCTCTCCAAAATCACTTACCAATTCTCATCCATAGAATGGTAAGACCACATGTAAAGATCTTTCCATCCATTTCGCTGTTAAGTTAACATTAAACCTATGACAGTGATTTCTCGTTTCTCTGCGCGAGAACGAGACCCCTTTCATGCTATGTTTAATAGTATACCTCTGGCATCCATTTCGCTGTTAAGTTAACATTAACCTATGACAGTGATTTTCTCATTTCTCGCAATGAGAACGAGACCTTTTCATGCTATGTTTAACAGAATACCTCTGGCATCCATTCGCTGTTAAGTTAACATTAAACCTATGACAGTGATTTCATCGTTTCTCTCTGCGAGAACGAGACCCCTTTCATGCTATGTTTAACAGTATACCTCTGGCATCCATTTCGCTGTTAAGTTAATATTAAACCTATGACAGTGATTTCCTCATTTCTCTCTACGAGAACGAGACCCCTTCATGCTATGTTTAACAGTATACCTCTGGCATCTATTTCGCTGTTAAGTTAATATTAAACCTATGACAGTGATTTCCTCGTTCTCTCTGCGAGAACGAGACCCCTTTCATGCTATGTTTAACAGTATACTCTGGCATATTTCGCTGTAAGTTAATATTAAACCAATGATAGTGATCTCCTTTTTCTTCGACAAATTGCTTTCCGAATCCCTACGAAGTTCTTTTTGTCATGTTAACATTACACCTCTGACATATGATCTTCTACGGAATTCATTTCCTAGCAACCCAGCAAGTTCCTGAGTCCCACTCAGTCTTCGGTGGACTTTTGGGTTGTCACGTTAACAATATACTTTGACAATTCCTTCCAAATCCCATACAAAATTTTGAGCTTGGTGGCTTCTCAATCGGTTATGCCATTGCGACCTCTGAACCGGCAGATAGCCAAGTCTCATTTTTCAGTCCGACAAGTACTATTTTTTTGTCATCATATGACAAAATTTTGAGCTTGGTGGCTTCTTAATCGGTTATGTCATTGTGACCTCTGAACCGGCAGATAGCCAAATCTCATCTTCAGTCGACAAGGACTATTTCTTTGTCATTATACGACAAAATTTTGAGCTTGGTGGCTTCTCAATCGATTATGTCATTGCGACCTCTGAACAGGCAGATAGCCAAGTCTCATTTTTCAGTCCGACAAGGACTATTTCTTTGTCATCATACGACAAAATTCGAGCTTGGTGGCTTCTCAATCGGTTATGTCATTGCGACCTCTGAACCGGCAGATAGTCAAGCCTTATTTTTCAGTCCGACAAGGACATTTCTTTGTCATCATACGACAAAATTTCGAGCTTGGTGGCTTCTCAATCGGTTATGTCATTGCGACCTCTGAAACGGAAGATAGCCAAGCCTCTTTCTGTCCGACAAGGACTATTTCTTTGTCATCATACGACAAAATTTTGAGCTTGGTGGTTTCTCAATCGGTTATGTCATTGCGACCTCTGAATCGGCAGATAGCCAAGCCTCATTTTTCAGTCCGACAAGAACTAATTCTTTGTCATCATACGACAAACTTTTGAGCTTGGTGGCTTCTTAATCGGTTATGTCATTGCGACTCTGAACCGGCAGATAGCCAAGTCTCATCTTCAGTCCGACAAGGACTATTTCTTTGTCATTATATGACAAAATTTTGAGCCTGGTGGCTTTTCAATCGGTTACGTCATTGCGACCTCTGAACCGGCAGATAGCCAAGTCTCATCTTTCAGTCCGGCAAGGACTATTTTCTCAAAGGGCTGCGATACATCTTGAAAGTGAGAATTCAGAAGATGAAATAAGTTGAAAATGCAGAAGGGGAGTCAAAATAAAATCATTCTTTATTGGTTCCAAAAGGGGGGTTACATGAATGCACAGATTATAAGTTACAATGGTGCTTCATAAGACTTGATTCGTCCTTCAAGAGTGGCCAGCCTTGTCTTCCTCTTCAGCAGCCCTGATAAGCGCCTGCGACCTCAACTCAGTCTCATAAAGCTCGCCGTCTGGCCAAGCGAGTTTCAACTTCAACAAGGTTGCCTCTGAGCTAGCTCTTGCCGTAAGACTTCGTCATTCTGGGCCTTAAGCTGTTCAAGCCGAGCAGTCTCTTCAAGACGTACTGGTTCAACCTTGGACAAAAGAAGATTAGCCTTCTTGATCATTTCCTTGCCTTTTTAATTTTATCCTCAGCGTCAGAAGAGCACTGCTAGAAGCGTCCATGGCATCCCGAAGCTCTACTTTCCTTGTCTCCAAGGATTTCAAACAGAAGAAATTGCCTTAGCAGCTTCTTGAGCGGCGAGATGAGCTTCATGTATCTTGCAACAAGATGCGCAAGCTGCTCGTTAACTGAAGACTCCAGATCTGAATGGCTAAGACGGCGCCATTCGTCCACACCCCCCTCAAGTTGGTCCACCAGAAGCTCCAATGCAACGGCCTGGTCATCCCCCAAAGTCTCGAATACTGTCAATGCTCTGGGAGAGGACCACCTTTAAAGCAGAGAATGAGGTAGTCGAGCCCTTCAAGATCAAAGCAATGGATCGCTTCAAGCTCTTATAAAAATTATCGACTAACTCAGTCACAAATTCATTCTCAGCCTCAATCACTCCTGGCAAACAAGCAGCCCCTGAAGACAGAGTTTCCACCAGCTTTATTGACACTATGTGGAAGAAATAGTAGAAGCACTGGCTGCAGGCAACATGAGAGGTCGTCGGTGATCTCGGAGGAGTCCTCATTGAAACCAGCACACTAGCCACGACCGAGGTAGGACTAGTGAGTATTTCTGGGAGAGCTGGCTCAACCACCAGTGTTGGAGAAGTAGGACTGGTAATCACCTTCAGCTCCATGCCCGACAAGATAGGCGGTTCTGGCGAAACCAATGGCACCTCACCCATTGATATAACGGAAGTGAGGTTGGTTTCACGACTACCGTTCCCCAATTTCATCTCCTCTGGCTGGTTCAGGCTGATAAGAGGGCAGGTCGTGATACAAAGCATCCAACTCAGCAGCATCCGCCGCGGTCGAAGTACTTACTTCACTCCTGGTTCCCCCAGGAAGACGGGTGGCTCTCTTGAAGTCGATGCACCCAGAGGCGAAACACCTACAACAAAATTTTGTTTAGGCAAGGCATATAAATAACAGGAGTTAAGAGGTCAAAACAGTACAAAAAGATAATGACGCCTCAATGTCTTGACGGCTGCATCAGTCCCTACAGGCTCCATTGGAAAATCTTTGGCGGAGTCAACGCGAATGGCCGGCCCGCCTTCGCTTGCCGAACCCTCCGTGGTCCATCCAAAAGAGCTAGAAGCTATGGGACTCCTTTTGAAGTCCCAACACCCGAAGGACCTATGTCAGCCGCGTCACCTTCAGACTCTTCTGAGACGGCGAAATAACCAGCTTCATCGCCTTCCCTATAAGTGAACAAGGGATCATAATGCTCCCTTGTTCTCCGGCAGCCTCAGCTCTCGGGTTCTCACCGCCTCAGTTCCTAAAGCATAAAGAAAATAATGAGCTATCTGGAATACATATGAAGAATATTACAAGAGCGGAGCCGATCTTACCTGGGTCCGGAGCAGCTTTTCCGGTAGTCGGCCTAGGTGCCGATAACTTAATGACCAATGGGCCAGGAGGAGGAGGTGCTGCGGATAATTCGCCCTCTGCAACAACCGTAGGAGCGTAGCGACGAGGCTTTTTCACTACCCTATTCCTACGAGATCCACCTTCCCGCTTTCGCTTGAAGTGGACGTCAGGATCTTCTTCCTCCACTTCTTCCACATCAACGTGTTCCACGGGGGCCGTGCCCACCCCACAGAAGCAGCTGTTGGAGCCTCAGCAACCGTATCCGCTTCAAAACGAGGACTTCCTGCATCCGAGGCTTCGCTATCATCAACAGCAATGAATTCCCCGAGGCCTGGAACGCGGACCTTTTTACCCTCGCCTTCTCGGTGACCTTCCGCTCAGCCGCTGAGAGATTAACTTCACACTAGAGGAATTAATAGAAAATCTTGTGGGTGTGGAGTTCGAAGTTCTATACCACTGGCAGAATCCCAGGGTCGTCAGAAGGTTCGGAGTCTTAGCGGCATGCACAGTCGCGCCTCTGTACAGCTAGCAATGAAGAACCGCCAGGCACGAGCTCCATCGATGAGACTCCCCATGAAGGCTGGCTGCTGTTCGGATTACCTACATACAGTTGGTTTACCCAAACTGACGGGCAAACCGACTCGGAACATAGGGCTCCAGGTAACAGGGTCCCCACTTCTATAACAAGTGTGATGGCCGGATGCTAACCAACCACTCGAAGACTCCCCGACTTAATGACGTTCCCTTCTCCCACATCCTTGAACTCTTCACCGTAGCCTGCATCGGAATGTAGGGGAAGCATCAGAAAAGACTATAGAAGTCATGACAGCAAAGCAGCTTACGGACGCAGCCACATAAGTCTTCGACCATGAACATCCCTCGAATCGACGGAGAAGCGCCATTCGAATACTTTCTGGGGGCCTCTCGGCTTGGATGATAGAAGGACAGTGGAGGGCGAACCATGCCATTAGATAAGTATATGGCAAACCTATTCTGGGTTTGGTCCGTCGCAGGGCAAAATAGTCCCCTTTTCCCCGCTTCATCGTTGGTGGCCTACAGAAAGCCTCTGTCAATGCACGAAGGCCTCTTTGAATACAGCACACCATGGCTGGAAGGAGTCCAAGAGAACGACCATGGACTAGACGAACAGCAGGCAACAAGACAGTCGGATTGAATGACATCGCCAGATGAAGATGGCACCCGCATCTCTTCAACCAGACCGTCAAGAAACCAGCCAGAAGTGCCTTCCGGGAAGTCGACCGACGAGCCTGGTGGTGGAAACTCCGAAGAATATCGCCTTTCTCATAGGGGCCGTATCTTCTTCCAGAATTAAATTCCCTGAGAATGCTCTCGCATCCGGCGAAAGAGTCTTCATCAGCAACTCCACAATTAGCCGCTTCAGGAGTATTTCCATGTCAGGGAACAAATAATTTCCCCAGCTTTTCAAACTGCATGAAGTTCCTTTGTGGCTCCCATGCATACTGGAGCAAATATAGAGGTGGCACATCAACCGGTAGGTTTCAAGCAAAGCGGGCTCTGCTTTTTCAAAAGTGCCAATTCCGCCTAACACGGGAAATATTCTTCGTACGGGAGAGATCTCAAAGGCAGAGCAGAGACTTCCCACATCTCGTGCAGAGCCATACCAATCGCCAATAGGGGTCAAGAAGGTCCCTATAGCGGGCAGTACAACTCAAAGATGACGTAGAAATTCGCTACATCATCTGAATGCCATAACAGGTCGCCTGACGGCATCATAAAAGCCCCAACCTCTCAGATCCTCCTTAAATGAGCAAGGACATATAGGGTCAAGTCCCTCCACCATGCCTTGGGAGGGTGAATCCACCCTGGAGTCCTGAAATCAGTGGCTGGACAGTTGCCACGAACCTTAAAAAATTGATTCCCAAAGGTCTGGCCACCGCAGTGTTTTCTCCCACTGGGATGTCTGAAAGTACATTCCCAGGATGGAGACCCAATATGCAGCGAGGAGGACCGTCCTTGTGTAACCGGGAGAGGGAATTATCAACTTCCCTACGTGAACAGATTCAGTAGTCCGACTCACTTGCCACTGCATCTTCCGAGCCCTCGTCACGCATTGAAAGAAGGACAAGGGAAAATGCGCTTCTAGATGGGAGATAGAACTTCTCACCATCCAATTTGAAAATCCACTGTCCCTCTCCGGCTAGCAGCTGGCGATCATTATCTGGCGCTGCATCCCGAACATGAAGCCAGGCTTCGATAGATTCTCGGTCATAATCTTCAAGGGAGAAGTAGTTAAGATGCTCTCATGGTGCGCTGATCCCCAGCATGAAGAAGTGAACCCGAGCAGGAGAGCTTCGCTCGCTGAATAGTGAAGCCTGTCCTTTAAACTGCAGGCTGACGTTGCCATCTAGTCCCCTGGCTGTGCCAAAGAGACTGTTCAGAGGACCAGGAGTATAGTGTACTGTAAGAACAAGAGAAACTATGATAGTTCATCAGCCAAACAAGAGAATAAGAAGTAATTTTGTTAAGGCATAGGCTCGCTCTCCGAGCGAAGCTGGCCTAATGATAGCTTCGCCCCGAAGCTTAGCTTCGCAGCTGCAGCTTAACTCCGCGTTCCACACGAAGGCAGGAGGCAGGAAAATATCCAAGTATTAGCTTCGCTCGGAAGCTTGACCCGGACAACATGACGCGACAAAGCCCCAGGGGCTAACTTCGTCAGAAGGATATTGTTGCCTAAAAATTATTTTAAGGGCACTAAGGTCCTTTTCAGTTACACTCCAAAGGCTAGCTTCGCACCCTGTCATTCAACAGGATGTGAACCGCCTAAGGGATAGCTTCGCCTGGAAGCTTGAAGAAGAGACCTTCGGTTCTAAGATTCCAATCAAGAAGTCTAGGGAAATTCAGGGAATTGAACTCCCTAGAATCATCAGATCATAATTGATCATTCTGGGTTCATCGAAAGGTAGCCTGAAATGGGCTTTTAAAAGAGAGATGAAAATCTCTGATCAAAAGGGAAAAATCCCTACCCGCGATCGGTCGTTCGATGACCGGAGGAGGAGAAGGACCCTCCGTCGTAGAGGTTGCTACTCTTTCCGCTCGGTCTTGGGAGCATGAAGAACTGAAAAGGTTCTTGGATTCTCAAATGAAGAAGAAAGAAGAAGAAAAGGGCCTGTAATGCTCTAAAAATCAAAGAGAAGTGATGCCTTCTCTTTCAGCCGATCAGGCTTTTATAGGCTTATGATGCCTAAATGACGCCTCCTCGAAAAGAGCGCAGGCAGTCGTTTCCAAATTAATTTGAAACGGTGCCTAAAGCACCTTCCCGAGAAGCGCTGCTTCAGCCCCACTAAGGGCTAACTCCGCCGTGATGAGTCAGTGTTGACTTAGCACAACGATTGCATAACTTCGCTGATGAGAAACGTACCTAGCTCCGCTAAAAGCACATCTCTAGCTTCGCAGAAATTCCGTGCTAGCTTTGCCAGAACTGGCTCTTGACTTATTGAGAATCGGTCTCCAACTTCGTCGGAAGTTTAGCTCCGCTGAGAACTTCTAAATTCCTCTAAGAAAAGGACTACTAAAGCCAGTCCATTCAGGTGTCCTCGAATCAAAAAAGAAGGAGAAACAAAGCAGATAAGCAGAAAGTAAACTTATTGATTCAAAAGGGAAGATACATGGACGCTACATCAAGGTTATCTTTCGTACAAACCGAATCATTGCTCCAAAGGCATACAATGGTCCTATCTACTTTCAAGCCAAACCAACTGGATACGAAAGGCCTTCCTCCTGCACAAGGCAGTAATCCTTCGCATAATGGCAGATTTTGCCATCGAGGAGCTGGATCTTCTTTGATTAAAATTGGCAAAGGACCAGTTGCCACCAGAAAGCCGGATCGTCTTGATGAAAATTGGCAAAGGATCCAAGACCTTACAGGTGACGTCCGCTTTCCCGAAGTGGATCATCTTGGATAAGCGACTACCAGCCCCGTCTCGAAGTGGATCATCTCAGATAAGCGACTGCCAACCTCTTCTGGGAACACACATCAGCTGCCACAGTTGTTCCTCCTGCTTAGGATTTAAAAGTTTCAATTGGAAAAGCAAGAGGCAAACTTCCTGGTCTCTTTCATCAAGTCAAAAGACTGGCGAATATAGCTCACTGCAATGCAAACTGAAAAATTAGTGTAGTACGTCAAAGGAGAAGCTGCAAGAGTGAAATGCAAAGTCAAATTCTTGGGGCGAAGCAATTATATCCGATCAGTTGCAATTTAAGGATGGATTTCAATTAAGCAGAGATAGCTCGCTTGCACAGTGATGATGGGCTAGCTCAGCAAAAGCCAAGTCCTAGCCTCGCCTATACGGCTAAGCCAGACTGATCCAGAGGGACGTAGTCGTGACCCCACCTGTATGGCAAGACCGGCTCAACTTGAAGAGGCTAAGTCTTAATTCTTACCTATGTGGCGAACTTAGCAGGCAAGCATGCAATGATCTTTCTTTGATCAAGTGAAAATGATAGCTTCGCCGGGAAGCTGGAAAATAGGGCTGAAGCCAATCTCTACAGAACAGTCAGACACAAAATGAAGAAACAAGGGAAATCAATCCTGAGGCAGAGATAAAGCTAAATTAAGGGAGATAAACTCCTAAAGTCATTAGTTCATTAGTAAAGTCTCTAGATGATCGAGACTCACCAGTTCTTGGCCCGGATAATGACCAGAGTGGGCACCCACTAGTCAGATATGAGTATCTCTCTCTAGATATAATCAAGAGAAGTTATGAACAGACCGCTTCTCTGCAGAGGACCTCAAGTGTTCCTATTTATAGGCTCATGGCTGAGCGCACCGATGCTGCTTCAAGCAGAAGCAGCGAACGAATTAAGGCATTTACTGAGCCTTGAGAAAGGGAATAGTCTCCCTCGGAAATGCGCAAGGAAGGAATAATCCCCTCGTTAATGCAAGAGAAGTTATTTCAACTTCGAGAAAGGAATAATCCTTCTCGTAATTAGCCAAAAGGTTGTTGGCCTCGGAAAGGAACGACGTCCCAAGACCAATTTGAAGCGAATCTACTCCGGAGGGGGGGGGGGAGGCGAAGCTCGGACGCGAAGCACCCAGACGCGAGTACCCAGAGTCGCGAAATCCACGATTCTTCGACGAATTTATCCCAAAGCAGGATTAAAAGCGAAGCTGAACAACCACCATGGCGACGTTCGTTACTTCACAACCACCTATCAAAGCAATCAAAGTATTTCGAAGCTGAACCATTCCATTGCAGACTTCGAAAACTTTGAAGGGGTCTTGTTGGACACTTTAAAAAAGACAAGATTCTTACTGGCCTGAACAATATCTAAACTTGTTGACATTTACAAAAGACAAGTGACAGACAAGCTGACGACTAGTTCTGTACCCATCTCCGAGGGGCAAAGCAGCAACTTGGACTCTACTGATCCAGTGAAGTAGACAGTAAGCCCAGATTGTCTTGAACGACCTCAGCAGGTTTAAGATGCTAGGTTAGCTCAACACTTAGCATCATATGAGCCCAAAGGGATAGCCGCACCTGAGAGGCTAAGATCGCCCAACTTCGCCTTGGAGCCGTTCAAAACTCCATCAGGAAGCTAACTTATAGCTTCGCCTGAAGTATTAAGTTAACTCCGCAGAGAGTTAGCTTCGCTCAAAGTCACACGCAACCATGCAGAAGGATGTTCGATAGCTTCGCCACAGATGTTATCTAGCTCTGCTGAAGAGCTTTCTTCTGAATTCGCCAGATGCTTCTTCCAGCTCCGCTGCGAGCTTGACGCCCGGGTAGCTGCGCTGTGGGTCTGTTATGGTCAACATTTGACTAATTAAATCTCCAGATGAGATCAAATCTAATCAAGATCAAATCTGAGATCAAATTTGGCAGTTGTTTACCATAATCTCTTGACTCTCCTAAAACGAGTAAGAGGATCAGGGAGATCTTTCAATTATATGGAAAGAATTAAAACAGATCAGGAGACTGACCTACCTGCTACTCTAACTTCGCAGAAGCTGACTTCTAGCCTCGCAACAAGGTACTTTCAGATTTGAACAGATTTGACTCAATCTGTTTTCAGATTTTCAGGGGACAATATACCCCTGCTTTCCTTATAAATAGCCCACAAGGGTATAAGGCAAAAAAAAGAAGAAAGAGCACGCGCAAAGGCAGAGAGCACGCAAGACAGAGAGAGGCGCGCTAAACAGAAGATCTATTCTCTACCTCCAAGAATTCAGAGAATTCAGAGAACTACTTCTCTAGTTAGGTGCTGATACCCTAATACCTCATTCCTCTCAAGGAATTTTCAGAACCAGGCGAGAAGGAATTCCCAAGTGGAGGCGGTTTGAGAAGTAACGAGAGGGTTCTACCACCTTCTGTTCTCCGATTCCCCGAACAAGGAGAGAGGGAATCTTATCGATTGCATCGTCAAAGGGAAAAAGTGGTCGCGCGCTGACCAGACTCCTATCGGCACACTTCTACAGAATCTCATAGGAGATGCTACTTGTAATCTTTTAGAATACTTGTAATTAGCTCCTCGACCTTTTTTATAAGTTTTCCCCTTTGCAAAATCAAGGAAAACATAAAGAGAAAAGAAAACCCTAAGTTAGAACTAAAAAAAACCTAAACTAAACTCTCTGCTGGTTTGTATTCTTTTGCCTTCTGCATATGGTGGTATTTATAGGAGAAATGGGGAGGAGAAAACGCACATTAGGATGAGACCAAATTGCTGATCTAACAGAAAAGATTTTCTGATAGGTTGGAGATAAAATTGGTGACATGAACAAAATTGCATGCCTAACAGAGAGGATCTTCTGATAAGATTGAAAACAAAGTTGAAGATATAGACAAAATCACTTGCC